>JADRCD010190804.1:0-19484 GCA_019843815.1 Montemys delectorum | reverse complement strand
CCTTCCTTCCTTCCTTCCTTCCTTCCTTCCTTCCTTCCTTCCTTCCTTCCTTCCTTCCTTTTGTTCTTTTGTTTTTTGAGGCAGTATCTCTCTATTATGTAGCCCTAAATGTCCTAGAACTCACTCTGTAGACCAGGCTGGCCTTGAACTCACAGAGATCCTCTGCCTCTTGAGCACTGGAATTACAGGTGCACATCATCAGGCATGCCTTTGTAGCTCTTCTCAACCCATGATAAAATAAATCCCCTTCCTTCCTCTGCAGATCCAGACATGCCCGGAATTCTGTTGAGACTGGGATCGGGAGCCCCTTTGGATTTGATTGCCTTACGCTGCATGCGTTCTTTTCAGCTCCTTTATCCATAGCTTGCATCTTGCCTTGTGTGTGTGTGTGTGTGTGTGGGGGGGTGGGTGTTAAAGACAGACTGTGAGCATTCCCAAATTTGACAATATAGTACAATAAAGTACTATATATATGTATATATATTGCAATATAGTACAATAGTACTGAATGTTAGCTTTCAAACTATGAATACTCTCATCTCCCCATCCACTGCAGTCTTAATATCTCCGTAAGAGGACCTTATTCTTCTTGTACTTGTACTTACAATTGAGTCTTTTTGGCCTTATGCAGTTCTCATAGCTGAGAAATCAAAGATGGGTATTAATTCATTAATTAGGTCATAATCACAAATGACTCATTCAGCTAATTCAGTTTGGGTCTACTTAAAAATTATTTATTGTGCATGCTCTCTGTGCCCAAGGTCCTAAAAGCTATATGCACTTCTGCATTTTCAAATCCATCTAAGGGGAAGGTACCCTCTAACCAGGGGATTGAATATTGACTTGGAGAATTTAGGTTCTGTTGGAATATATTCTGTTAGTTAGTATGGGAACTGCCAGATATCACAAATATCTCACATGATGGACAAATGTCAGCTAAACTTAATGTGTAAAAGACCAGGTCTGTGAGATGCTCAGGTTTCAAGGTGGCGCACATGAAGGGGTTTAGAGGCAAGCTCTTACAGTAACAGTGACTCTGCAGCCTGCTCTTGTCAACACCCACTTGTCCCTGGATTCTCGGTCTTATGCCCCACCTGCTGTTCTCTCTATGGTCTTTTCATCCCCGCCACACTGGGCTGAAGGGCACCCCTTTTTTTCCCCCTTAAGTTCTCCCCACCCAGTCATCCCCAGCACAAAGTCCTATTCTTCATTAATGCTGTTTTAAAGCCAGCATGGAGCTGTTTTCCAGATGTGGCCATGCGCAGAGGTAATTGTGCTCCGTGATCCCTTCCAGCTGCTCCTGTCGCTTGCCAACAAATCTCCCCACCCCCACCTGGCGGCCCCAGGAGTCCATGTTTGGGGGCTGCAAATTAGGACAACCGTTGTAAAATGATCATGTGCTACACACAGCCTTCCCCACAAGAATTACGGACTTTATAACTGAGCTAATTGGCATTAGGTCTTGCCCGAAAGGTCAGCAGAGTGGCAGGGAAGCAGGATCTTTGGAAATTGATTGGCTGTCTCCCACTTCTTCCCCCAGCTCCCCTTCCCCTTTTGAAATATGGCCTACCTGCCCTGCAGAGTTGCTGACTCTTGTAAATTACTGCTTTGGCTGTACGGGACTATGACACATTGTTTTACATTGCATGGAAGGCAGCGTGGATGCTGAAGGGGTGCATAATTATACCCTGCAAATGCTCCTACCTCACCTCAAGCTGCAGCCCTCGTGCCCCTCTGTGAAGTGGAGTGTTGTAACTTTCCTTACCTCTAAACCACTCATGATTTATCCAAGGGTAGCGTACCGCCTTCGGCTCTTTATATATCTTCTCCTCACGCATGCCGGTTTATTTTGAATCATCTTGTGGTACATAGACTCTGCCTGTCTATTGTTTCTCACATGGGAATGCTAGCATGGTGTTTTTACATTCCACAAATTCTTATTGAGCATATTATAGTGGGGATGCAAGGCTGACTTTGGGAGGGAAAGAAAGCCATGTTGTGGGATAAGAAATGTGTTTCATCTGCAGACTGTGTGGCTCCCTTCCTGCCTGGGGTGAGCTGCCGTCTGCAGCTTTAAATGTCTGCCTTTCTTCACCTTGGGCTTTCTATTTGGGATTAAACATGGAAAGTCTTTGTTGAAATGTATATGGTAACTGGGTGGGAAAGCTCTTTAAACTGGTGTGTATTAACACTCCCCTTTTTCTTAGTTCATGAGAATCTAATGAAAGTTGACCTCAAACATGCATACTCTGGCACGTTTGCTTACGAATTCAGGCTGACCTTGGATCTCTTGATTTCCACGTAGGGATTGATTCTGGCTGATGATCTGTGCTTGGTTATCATTCACACCCACTGGTATTGGAGCGTGTCAGCTCCCTGGACCTATCCTAACAGAGAGGCTGAAGAAACAAGGCTGGGTCTGGTTAAAGGGATGGGAAGAGAGGAGGAAAGTGTCAGTACATACTTTGGGGGATACAATGTGATGGCTGGGTCTGAAAAAAAAATCACTGTTTCTGTGCACAACTCTTCGTGCTTGCTCTGTCGACCATGTCGCTAAGACCGTGTTGCCATGATGGGGGAAACGTGCAAGGTTAGTAAGTGTATAATGCAGGAGAGGACTCTATGCATGGGGTGATTTGGGAGCTCCTGGTCTACTGTGCCGCTTTGGGTTTGGCTACCATCATCTCTCCTCTTGGTTGTGGCAGTAGCATAAGTACACCTCTTCCTTCTGTCTCTCCCTGGCACTAGAGCCTGTGATCCTTACAAATGCCAGGCACTTTTAAGTCCCTGAGGGCTGATCTCATCACATCGCCCTCCTACTTACAGTCAAGGGCTTTCCATAGTCACCTGCTCTGGTCTTATTTTTTATTCTTCTCTTTAGCCTCCACACCCTTTGCTGTCTTTTGACAATACTGAAAGTGATCGGCATCTCAGCATCTCTTTCCTACTTGCTGCTATCTACCCAAGGTGTTCAAATACTCACGCTTCACCTTCCCAGGTTGCTGCTCGACAGTGGCCATCCCATCTTCCCTCAGTTGCTGCAGCTTCTTTCTCTCCCTCGTTTTGCCCTAGCATCTGATACCATCTCACCTAACAATGACTTATTTTGTCTGGAACTTCCCATCAGCACATCAAGTCCTTGAAAACAGGAACTTTGGGCTATCCACCGTTGCAGCCACAGGGTAGTTCTGTGACATTTATGAGCACACAGTGAATGACCAAAGTAGGGAAAGCCACCAGGCCATGGAAATCAGGATGGGAGCCATGGTGAAGAGTCTGTGAACATTCAGACATCCACTTTCCTTTTTCTCCTCCTGTCTGATGAAGTTGCCTGGAGAATGTGCCTGGGCCTTACTCTCCTGTGTTCCTTGTTTCTTTCCTGTCTGTAGAAGAGGAACATGATGATGGAGGCTCTGTGTGGGCATGACCTTTGTACAGGTAACACGCAGATCTAGTGACAGATGATTTTGCTTCTCCAGGCTTTACTTCCAAGCCTACAAAACATGAAGGTTTGATCTAAGCGATGCTATTCTGAAAAGGATTTGAGATATAAATTAAACTCCTGTAAGACTGCTGTGCAGTAATTCTTATAGCAATGTCAGAAGTCCTGGAGGAAATTCCAAATTAGTCAGCATTATGGACTAAGTCTGAAACACCCCCCGCAGACTGCTCTTCTCAGCATCTGTGTGTAGCTGTGTTCAGAAGGTTGTGTGTTATTTAGCAAGTGGGGCCTGATTGGCATTAGTACGTAACTAGGAGCCTTTGGCCACCATACCGTGGTCACAGCCTATGCTGTGTTTCCTGATTGACCATGAAGTGAACAGCTGATGTATGTTCTCAGCACTACAGGGAAAGCTGCTCCTGCTGCTATGTCCCCTCTACCATGATACTCTGAACTCTCTAGATTTGTGAGCTGAAACAAAGCCTTCTCCCTTCATTTGCTTCTGTGAGGTTTCTTGTCACGGTAAAGAAAAGTGGTTCTTTTCCCCACTTCCCAGTGCCCCTCATTGGGCAGAGGCTACATGAGGTCCTGTTCCCTACAGAGCTTGCATGGAAGTCCCAGCCTGTACATCCTGGAAGTCCTGTGTTAGGTAGCATCCGTGGTGTTTCCCATTCTGCATTGGGCCTGAGGAGGCCTTGGAACTCATAACACACATGGCTTTTTCTCTCCCCACTGGGCCCTTCCTTTTGCGCCTGGCCCTCAGTACTCTTCTTAGCTGCCTCTCAGGAGAAGAAGGCACTAACTCCTATGGGTGGCTGATCCTGACCATGGGGGAAATCATGGACTACAGGCATGGGGGCACAAGCCTATGCAGACAAGAGGAAGGGGGACAAGGACAGACAGACAAGAGCACACACCACTTCTAAACTGAACACTGCTCACCATCTCAAAGCACCTTGGGTAAGCACATGTGAGACACACTTGCATAGGAAAGATGTACTTTTTAAAGGAATGAATTAGTATTTTGGCAAAACATCTACTTCCCTCCCAGGTCCTGGGTAAAGAGGGACCTCTAATTCTGAAGCTTCTACATAGTGAAAATGACCCCTTCTCAGTGGCAGTATTTACAGCAGCAGGTCTTCCACGTCTGTTGTCACAGCCCTTTACACATATCTTGAGTCTACTTTACAAGTGGGCAAACTTAGACTAAGAGACAGAAGGTAGCCTGGAGCAAGGGGACACTGAGGCAGAGTAGATTATACAAGGGCATCCTGAGGGTGCTGGTCCCACCTGGACAGAGGGGAGTCTTACAAGGGAAGAGCAGAGTAGAGGTGGGTGGACAGGGCATGGTCACTGCTCTGGAAGAGTAGCTGTGCAGCATCAACTCTCACCTCAGGGCTCCAGCTCTCATCCTCCTAGAGCAGCATCACTAGCCACTCATGACACATTTCAAGGCAATAAAGCAAGAACACTCTTCTTTATTTGCTGGAATTGGGAGCTGAGTCTCAGAGTTCAGTTCATGTGTCAGACTCTAACCCAGATCCCAGCACCGGCTTCTGTCGGGGTTAGTCCTGACCCTGTAGTCTCTTGAGCCCACACAGAGAGTTTCTGGTTTGTTTGTCACCGAATACCCTACTCTGTATAAATCCAGAGCCATGGTTTCCCCACTTGCCATCCTCACTTAGGGTGGTCAGCATCCTCTAATGGTTCATTTCTAGAATCCAGATGACCTCATGTTATGATGTATTTCCCAGTTGTGAATTGCTCCTTCTCTTAATCTTGTGCACATGGTATACTGCCTATACACAGCCATGGTTTCCAGGGAACCATTGTGCATGTCAATGAGTGACTGGGTCCATTTTGACTGAAACCAAGAAGCCAAAGCAGAGAACATCTGTCTTTGCTTAGATAATGTTGGGGGGGGGGGGTCTCCTGTCTATCTTTTTGACCTAGATCTGAATCCAGAGACCAAATAGCCTATAGTGCCTGACAACCACCTCTGGTTTAGATGAATCCCCTAGGACCCTAGGACTTGATTTCCTAGAGGTTCAGACATAGCCCTATCTGTCTGAGATCCACCCTGTCTGGTCCTTGACTCTGGACCTCTGCCAAGCCTATTTCTTTCTTTCTACTAGGGGCAGCTGGCTGGGGTGACTCCCACACTGCCATGGTCAGTTCAGTCTCATAATCCCTACAGCTAAGTTTGGCAAAGATTAGTGTTCAAGAAGATGGCACTTAAAAGACAAAGTGAGTTTCTACAGTCCTCCCTTAACTCCGGAGTATAATATAGATGACACTGGGAAGCTAGATCTGGCAACAGCCGTAGTTACCTCACATCTATCAGTGTCAACTCTCAAAGTTAATGTCTTACCTCCCTGTCAACCAATCCTCCCTTCCATGGGCACATACTTGCCACTGCCCTGTTCTAGTTATATTCTGCTCTGTTTAATGCTGACCTTACAGCTCCCATACTCCTCAGCCCTCACAGCATCCATCTCATATCATTTCTGTGCCAATGTAGAGGAAGAAACCTCAGGAATGCTTTTCTCAGGTTGGGCTGAAACCAAGGACCGGTACCACCACAACAGCTCGGGCCAAAAAGAAGCTCGGGATGCCATGGCTCTGGTCTTGCTTCAATAGTTTCTTATTGCCAGATCCAAATTTTGATGACCTTAGGTAGGTTCTTCGTTACTCCAAACTTAAATCCCCCATCTGCTACCCAGGTGTACTTTGAACATCATGTTGCAGTTTTTCCATGAGATAGTTGTCCCTGGTACTGAGAGTTGACGTTATTTTTTTCCATGTGTAGCTGAAGCAGTCATCTGCTAGCACATTGCCTAGTTCCCCACTTTGTTTAAAATCTGTCTGGACTTCTTTTCTTTTTCTGTTTTAATTCTCCATATTAGAAAAGAATCATTATCTCAGGGCAAATGGAGGTATCATTTCTTCATGTCTGTTTTGACTGTGATAGAATTTATAAGGATGGACTTAAGACTATGTGTGGCTTATTCCAAGCCACATTAGTTATTGGTTCTAGGCTAGGAATGTCTATTTTTATGGTTGCTAATATACTCCCGTCCCAGCTCTTGGCTCCCTCTCCTACCACAAAGCCTTCTTGATTACTCTGGCTTTCCCTTTTTTGTTATGTCCATAGAAGAGTGGTTTGAGCTATGCTGATGTATCTGTCAGTCAGATAGGAACTGGCTTTCTCTCATTCTAGAACCTAGGTCAGAGCATAGTGCCCAGTGGTCTTGCAATGTTCTCTAATCCCTTTTGGTTTGAAGGTCCTTCATTAAGTAGCTAAGATTTGCATCATGCTCGGGCTCTATAACACAATAAAATCTCTGGAATTCAATGTAGCCAGTGTGCTCGTCCTGTCTTGCTAAGTGTCTCCATGAGCACTAGACAATGGAGACAGAATCCTTGACCTCATTGCCTATATAATGTACAGCCAAAGAAGTTCTCAACAAATGACTGTAAGATGGTCATGGTGCTCGAACACACAAGCATACTAGTAAGTGCTAGACATGCTGGCAGATGCTAGGAATGCAGGGATAGATATGTCACCACCCTGGCACTCAGCAAGCTCATGGTGGAGTAGAAGAGTGAGTGAAATACAAGAATTTTAATGATTTCAAGGGGACAGTGAATTAAATATGGAATTTTAATCAATACTAGATTTAAAAATGGGCATTTAAACTTCTGGCTTTTTAAAGAGGAGTCACCAGAATTTGGAAGCTGGAAGAACTTGGTGTTCTCAAGGGGTAGACATGGTGCTTCTGTGTAATTTTATTTTTTTTCCAAATCTTACTTTTCTTTTTTTCCTTTTTTCTCCTTTTTCCTTTTTCTTTTTCTTTTTTTCTTTTCTTTTCTTTTCTTTTCTTTTCTTTTTGTTTGTTTGTTTGTTTGTTTTTGGTTTTTCAAGACAGGGTTTCTCTGTATAGCCCTGGCTGTCCTGGAACTCACTATGTAGACTAGGCTGGTCTCAAATTCAGAAATCTGCCTGCCTTTGCCTCCAAGTGCTGGGATTAAAGGCGTGTGCCACCACTGGCTGGCCAAATCTTACTTTTAATGACAGCTCTTCAACACTTCAACTTCCCTTTTAATCTACCACCCATCAGAGGTAGTGGGAAAGAAAGGATACAGAGAAATGGACCTATTTAGAAATGATTCTTTCTGCAGTTCAGTTTCCAGGTGTCAGCAGTGGCAGCTCTATCCACTTGCAAACACTTCATGGATATATCAGCAGTTCAGTTTGGTAGAGTTGGGATAGCAAACACAGATCAGCAGCAGTGGCACTACCTAGCAGAGACAGCCAGGCCTCAGCCTCAGCACAAATCAGCAGGAGGGACCAGGTCCAACAGGAATGCCAGGAAAAGTTCTCGGTTGTGCCTCTCTCAGCAAAGGGAAGATCAGCGGAGATATGGGACCAACAACCATTGCACAGCTAGCTTTATAAGCAAGCCAAGCACATCCCCCATTACTATCTATCAAGTCCTATTTACGTCCATCCAAACATCACAAGTCCTCCATGGGTCTTGCCTCAGCATGTGTCTATTTCAGCTGACCTCGCTCAGTCCATCAGCTCAAGTCTGTGGAAGTGGCAAGAAGCTGCAGCACACCACCAGAAGTTTTTTGGTGTGTTTTTCTCTATGCAGATACAACAAATGCAGCTCAACTACACAATGTAAAGGGGAACCATCAATACATGCATGTAGTTAGCAAAGAATCCTTCATCAGATGTCCTTTCATGTGCTTGCTTTAGCAGAACATCCTTTCATCTGTGTCTGCTTCAGCTAAAGGTTCCTTCTTGTGTCTGCCTTAGCCCTTCACCTGTGTCTGCTTTAGGAAAACACCCCTTCATGTGTTGGCTACAGATAAACCCCATCCAACACGACTGACTTTCCAAAGAACCTTTAAGTCCCCACTTCAGCTCTGTGAGGCCAAGGCATAGGAACAGTGAGGAGTGCTTGTCCTGGAAAGACAGGACACTGGACCAGGGATCTCTGAACAGTGGAGCCTTAGACTTCCATCTCAGGGATCTTTAGCTGTCACTCAGGTTGCAGTGGTTGACTTGTCTGAACCCTGCCCTCCTTATGAGGCGTGTCCATTTGTCTCTATGTATATGAAGTAGGACTTCTTTGGACTAACCTTAAGCCCTATCCATTTTCATCTTCCTACAGAGTTTGATATAACTGATATCCCTTGGGTGGCCTTATTGTCTTAGCTAAGTTATGTGTATCAAACTCATTGTTTTATATGCTTCTTAAAACTTAATAATGGACATGTAAGAAAGGAATAAAATTCCAAGAAGATATCAAAACCTTTGGGAAATGAGGAAATAAGTCTATCTCTATCATTGTGACTTTGGAAGTTAAATTCCTCTGGGCCTTAGTCTTGTCCCCTGAAACATAGAGACAGTGACACTAGACCCACCCACTTCACTGACTCATTAGGAAGCCCAACTACAACAACAGCTGTTAAAGAGCCTTGGAGCATCAGCACAGGAGACAGCAGCTCCTTCCTTCCTTAAAAACTCCTTCATCAGTATCAACCTGGGGTGGGGGAGTCCCTTGGTCTCTCATAGCAACTCGCTTCAACTTCCCGCTGATAGTTTTGTCTTCGTATGAGATGAGACTGCTCATCAGGTATAATAAACTACCCACACTCTATTGGGCCATGGATAGAAAGCTGTGAGGTGGAATGGTCTACCCCCTTTCTTCTTAAGTTCACAAGCCCCTCTAAGGCAAGTTGTCTCTTATCTGGGGAAGGCAAAGCCTGGGCCTCACAGGGGTGGGTCTTAGATTTTGAGGACAACTGCTCTTTCCTTCTTCCAAAAATGCTTTTTCACAGTTTGGCCAGCTCTGGCTTAGCCATGCTTGTAGCTCACCTGGTTATCAGTTGTTACAAAATTTACGATCCTTGCTCATCATAGCTTTCTTTGGGGCCATTAGAATTCATTGGTTTTCAGTCTCCCTTGGGGGTGAAGCATTAGTAGACTGGAAGCCAAACTCTTACTTTATTCCACTCTAGAGAATGGTAAAAGAGCCCCTTTTGGTCACAACTCTGGCCATTTTATTTTTACCTAAGCAGCAACATGCATCTCAAATCCTGGGGTGAAACAAAGGAAATCTGCAGAACATGAAGGAGCAGGATCAAGACTTAAACTACGAGCAACCCTGGGATTGATCACAAACGCCAGGCTCTGGGGCCTTTCCATCTTCATACAAATGCACGAGACCATCACAGCACTTGCTGCAAATGTCCTAGCCCATCATTGAGACTGTCCCCACACTGCAGGGCCACGACCTGGTCCCACATAGAAAGAGTTTAAAAGCTTAATGAATGAGAGACCAGAGGTTTGGTTTCTAGTTCTTTAATCAAGAATCATCTTTACGGTGGCCTGTTCCCTCAGGGTCTTCCTCCTGGGTCAGATCAGTACAGATTGCATTTCCATTTCTTAATAGAAACTCCTCATAGTAATAAATAATGGAGTTCTTAGCTTGGGTAGGCTTTATTTAGGTTTTTATCCTGCCCCTTGGAGACCATCTAGTGATAATCTGGTGATACTGAGCTCACTGAGTCTCTAATTCTGTCTACTGAGCTTTAAATTGAGGGTGATAATGTCTTTAAGATGATAAAATGAGAGATGCGCTCCCTGGAAGTGCTCTTAAGATACCAATAGAACAGGTTGCAAAGTTCAGGCCTTCATGGGGCTCCTGGGCACTGTGTGGTCTGTCTTGGCCTATTCTGGGGTGGCTTTCTTCTGTAAATCACAGTTCCATTGGCTGGGATGACTTAGAAGTCAGGGCAGACTGCTACAGGAGGGGCCCAGGGCACCTCAGGAACAGTGGGAGGGTTTAAATGTCCTTGAGAAAATCCTCTCAGAAGGACGTGTTGAAAGCAGGGCTTTACTTCTATGATGTCCAAAGTAAGGGGTATCTTAACACAATGGCTCTCAAGCCAAAATCAACATTATGTTTTCCCTTTTGCTTAGCGTAAATAGTTCCATTCCTGGGTTCATAAGTACTGGCTGATTACATAGTACCTATCCCTACAGAGGACAAAGGAAGGCCTTGGACCTGATCAATAACCCTGATCAAAAAGGTTCAAAAGTGCTCCCTACTTGGGTTGACTCAGAGGGGTTCAAGGACTGTGGATTCGTACCTGGGTTAAGATGGTCTAATAACAGGTCATCTCTGTGCTTTCAACCCCTGGCCAGAAAATCTAGCTGATAATATGGAATGAAAATCTAAGTGTATCTTGCTTTGGAGATGTCTAAAAGCAACAAGGCAAACAAATAAAGTCAACAGCGCCATTGGTAGTTTAGTATTCACTAGGATTGGTGCAAAGTGTTTGTGTAAGTAATTTAATTTTTCTTCAGTACCTTCCTAGGGTAGGTTTTATGATTACTCTGATTTTATTTATGAGGAAACAGAGGCACAGAGGCTCAGCAGTCACTGGTCGATTTGAAGTCACCCCAGCATCAAAGCCAATCCCTTTGCTGCTACATGCTGATGGTCTACAGCTTAAGATTTATTAAAAAAAAAAGATTTATTTTTATTGCTTTTACCTACGTGTATGTCCATATATGCCACGTGTGTGCAGTGTCCACAGAGGCCAGAAGGGGACGTCAGATCTCCTGGAACTGTAGTTGTAGATGGTAGAGATCCATTCTATATGTGTGGGGGGAACTGGATTCGGGTCCTCTGTAAGAGCAACCCATACTCTTAACCACTGAGACATCTCTCCAGTCCCCCAGATCATTTTTTTTTTTTTTTGAACAGTTGCCAATGCTCTTGGTAGGGAGATGGCTTCTGTGGATGTTGACTGAGTTAGATCCCATCAGATGAAAGAAAACAGAGTTGGTTGCTTAAGGGCCAATGTGACTGTGTCTCTACGGGTAGTCTGCCTCAGCTCCTGCATTCTGCTTAGCACTTCTCCTGTGTCGGTTGTTATTCAGGATTCTCAAATGAAGCAGAACCAAGGCAGAGATCAGTTTGGAAAACCTTTAAGTTTGGGTACTCTCTGACTCAGCAAATTTTCCAGGAGTTCAGGAAAGAACATTATCTTGTGTATAGGGAAAGTTAGCTTGGAAGATGCTCATCTTTGTTTATCAAACAGTAAGAAATAATATACATTCCCCAGGGATATCAAACAGGCTGGTTACAATACAGATGTTCCACAGCTCAAAATGCACTTATGCCCTAGGAACAAGTTGGGAAATACTGTAAGTCAAAATTTCACTTAGTGTACTTAACCTCCCAAGCTCCCCTGAGTTTTCTGCTGCATGCCACCTTCGGCACATTCAATAGAACCCCCAGTTCCACCATACTCTTGCAAACTACCCTGGACCGCCTCTGGGCTGGCGTTGCTGAGTTGCCCTGACACTGCATTTCCTCCTGCCTGTCTTCTGGGAGCTGCAGCCATTGGTGGTAAACCTTTGGTCCTGAGCATTTGACCTGGGCTCCTGTGGGACTTGGGAGGCCCCTTACCACAGTTCTCAGCTGTGCCCTCTGAGAGTTCCAAGCCCAAGGAGATGGAAAGTTATTACCCAGCTGAGAAACGTGCCTTGGCAGTAGCCCCGAAGGCTATTTCAGGCAAGGGAGCTGAAAACCCGAGCTAGGCTTTTTGATTGTTGATGCCTAGGGAATTTAAAAGTTCAAAAAAAAAAAAAAAAAGAAAGAAAGAAAGAAAGAAAGAAAGAAAGAAAAAGAAAAAAAAAAGGCCAAACTTTTTTCTTTCATCTCACAATCCCCTAGGATGGATCCTTTTTGTAATGTCTGCCAGAGAAGTTAGCCTGCTGTCGGAAAGAGGTCTGCGCCTTCTAACACTATGAATACACTCATCACTTAAGTATTAACTTTTTCTAAGACCCTGCTTTATGCATCAGGGATATACCAGTAAGGGGCTATCCATGACTCTTGCTCACATGGAGACTAGAGCTCATGTAACCTTAGTTCTAGGCAGAAATAATGCTCTGATTCACCTGCTGTCAACTGTCCCTTTGTTCCAGGCTAATTCTCCCTTTCTGTGAAAATCTGCATCATCTCATTCATACTATCTGGCTATCCAATGACCCTCAAATCACAAGAGGCTTGCCTCTCAAGCCATCAATTCATTCAGAACTGCAGCTACAGCTACTTAATTATATATTTGGCCAACTTTAAAGATTCAAATTAATCTAAACATCTTCACTAGAAATACTCTGGATTAGAATCTACTGGAAAGGCTGTCTTCTTTCAGCTCTCTATTACATGAAGCTTGGTCCTTGTCTTTGACCTAAGAAGCCTTTAACTTAGGCTGAGGTGAGGTGTATCAGCCACTCTCTTGGAGGTTGGAGAATGGGCCAGTTTGGGTACCTGGTTCCATGAGAACCATCTCGAGAATGGCTGGGTATCTATGAGAAAATCTTGGTGAATATTTATTTGCCTAAAGGGTGAAGGGGCAGTGAGGGTTGGTAGGGTCTTAGGATAGGGTTCAACAGACATTGGCAATGGCAGGGGATATGGACTTATCCAGGTGTCCAGCACGGGCCTGGCCCTAGAGATGCTTAGATGTTTCTTCGTGATACCTTGTTGGGAAGAGGCCACACTCTGCTTCAGGCATCTGGAGTTTATATTCCTTCTAACTCAGAGAGCTGAGGCAAGACTTTTCAGTCCCTACCTTCCCAATACCTCTTAGCCCAAGGATATTTCATGCCCCTTGAATCAAACTCCATTGAATCCCTAAGTCTTTGCTTCTTAGGGGCAAGAAGAGGCTCTGTGGAGTTTCTGTCCCTGGACCAGGCATCACAAGCCAGGATGCCTTGTCTTAGCTCTTAGGGAGGGAGGGCAGTTACATTTGTTTTTAAACGTGCTAACTCCCCAAAGAGACATTGGCTGTTCCCAGTGGGGTGTGCTTAAGTGATGTATGAGCACAGCAGAGACCTTGGGTACTGGGGGATAGGGAGATATGATTGATTAGAAAGGAGGTCTAGTCATAGAACAGAGTGGAAGGGGTATAGGAATGAGAATAAAGGTGAGTCAGGCGCTATGGGGGAGTCTGAATAGGGAGCTAGGAGATGCAGGTGGCTGTGCCAGCCTGCAGTCCTCATTCTGTAATACAGTGTGGAGAAGCCACCATGTGCATGTACCAGCCGACCTACCCTCTCAGTCACCTCATCAGGCATGAAGTGCCAGGATTAAAAAAAGAAAAGAAAAGGAAAAGAAAGGAAAGGTCTCATTATATGGCTGGAAATACTCACAGCAGATATAAAATTTTATGAGTTGCCTATTGCTCAGTACCCCGTATTTTTGACATCCCCTATTTCACGTACACTATTTTAAACAGATGAGACACAGGCATTACTGATTAAAAAAATTTTTTTTTTTACCCATTTCATTTTTCCCTCCTTTCTGTCATGGCTTAGTGGGTAGCTCTGAAGTTTTTAATACTGAAGGCCCCATTTCATGTTATTTATTGCCTTGCTTGTGTGAACGCCGAGGCCTATAAATCGTCAACGCAAGCTTTCTAATCCCAGCAACAGCAAGGTTTCGTCACATGTAATTAAAAGATCCCAAAGCCATTGGAATGTAATGGATTTGGAAATGACACCATAGGGGCACAGGGAACAGGCCCATGAAGAGGGAACCGTATTTCAAAGGCTTCCTTGCAAGGTCTGGGATCGATGGGGCTGTCTGGCAGGGCTCCAGCAGGGCTAGCTGATGTGGGGACGCAGGCTCAGTCTGGATTTGTTCTCATCTTCAGCTCGTGAGACCGCACCTTTGTAATTCCCACTTACGCAGGGGTGCACTGAGTATGTCAAGCCACGCATTCCGGCAGCCCAGCTCAAGCTTTGATGGCCCTCTGCAGCTGGCATCCTGGAAAGAGGATTTCTAGGCACAAGGGAATAACAGTCTTATAGGCAGAAACTAAGCCCAGGACAGTACAGAAGTCTGGACGGTTTCCTTTGGTACAAATAAAATAGGAGTCCTGTTCTTGTGCATCCAACTCCCCGAGACTGATTCTGGTTATTGTAGCCCCCAGAGTTGCTTGTTGGTAACTCACACTCTGCAGTCAAGTGAAAGCTTCCTAACTTTTTACACTTAGGCCCTCCCTCTGAGTTCCCCGGGTTACTGGAGCACAGCAATGCTTTGTTGGTTCTTTGTCTGCTTTGCTGACTTATGACCACCAGGGGTTCCTCCCACGCAAGTATTGGGCACATGTCTATTCTGGCCCTGGTGGCTTTCCACTGGCCTGATGCCTAAGAGGTAAGTTATCAGCAACTTCAAATATAAGGAAAGAGGAGAGGGAAAATAAAAAGGTGACAGGAAAAGAAAAAGAAAAAAGATTAGAAGGAAAAAAATTGGGGAGAAAGGTCTTTTGTGATCTTTTACTAACACTTGGCTTTAAAAAAATCAGGGGTAACCTGATTCTAATATGCTAGCCCCCATTTCTCAGTGTTCAGAGCCCCTATCTCTCACAGGCTACTAGGGTGGGTTGTGTGTGATTAACAGTCTTTGGGGAAAGCAATAGCCTATCAGTGGAGATTAGTTTATTAAAAAGAGTCTGACTTAAAAATTTAGTGTTTGTAGAGTCTCCTTCAATGGTGACCAGCACTGAGTAGCTTGCAGGGTCTTCAGCACCAGCCGTAGCCTCCCTCTTGTTGAATGGCTCATGAGTCCAGTGAGGGAGCTGTTGGTTACCGCCAAGCTGCGCTCGCCACTACTACACCCTTAGTGTTTTTGTCTGTGCTGGTCATTGATTTGGTTCACAGGTGTCACAGGGTAGGGTAGCTGGATTGGAATTTTGGTTGCCTTCCTCCATTGGAAGGTAGCATGACAGCTTCTGGTACTAGGAGAGCTTGCAGGTCCGTTCAAGCTCAGAGGCCTTGGGCCCTGTTTCTCGAGTGCATGAATGATGTCTTCAGCCATAGTAATATCAGAAGCTATACCCATAAAGTCGACTCACAAAATATGAGCTGAACATGGGCAACGCCAAGGAACATGCCAAGTTGGATGGAGAAAAGACCACGTATCCTCAACCCCGCACAATGAAGGACAAGCAACCGAGGAAAGCCGGGAATGGGAGAGGTGGCCTTGCTCAGGAAAAGTACGCCAGTTGGTTGTCCAGATCCAATGGTAAGCCATGAACACACAGAGGTAGCATTCTGCAAGCTGACCAGGTTATATTTGGTGGTATACACACACATTTATGTACTTACATGCTTGCAAAAAGGCCGTGGGTTTGAAGGAGAGTTGTAAGGGGTATATTGAAGGTCTCAGAAGGAGAAAAGTAAAGGAAGAAATGTTGTAATCAACTTATAATCTTAAAAAATATGGCTTATGCCTTGTGTCCTCTCATGAGGAAACAGGCCACCATTTGTGAGGAAGCCTGTGGGGGAGGTTCACATGGCATGGATGTGAAGCTTTTGGCTTTAGCTAGCCAGGAACTCAGACATGCCAACAGCCAGGGAATGCACTTACTAGTGGGTTATTGGTCCTAAGTGCACATTGAAATGACTTAAACCATCTTGACCAGCAGCATTAATGTAATCACATGAAAGGCCTTGAGCCAGAGCCACTCAATGAAGCCACCCTAACGTTTTTTGAGTTCCAGAAATCCAAACAGAACAAATGAATATTATTTTAGTTTTCTATGACCTGAAGTAATGAACACAGCAATGGACAACTAACAAAAACCTATATACAATAAGTTTTAACCTTTATTTTGATTTTATATGCACGGGTGTCTTCCGTACATGCCTATCTGTGCAGCACATGAGAAGATTATCCATGGAGTACAGAAGAGGGCACTGTATCCTCTGGGAATGGAGTCACTAAGGTTGTGAGTTGCCATGTCTGTACTGGGAATTGAATATTGGTTCTCAGGCACAGCAGCACTCGTGACCACTGAACCATCTCTCCAGTGCCCCATCTGCATTTTCATTATATCATTAAGCCTCATTCTGGCCCCTTCAGCTGAACTCCAGAGTTATCTACCCCCGTCGTCTCCTTCCCATGTGCTCCCTATAGTCTAAACCTCATCTACTCATTCTCCCAATGGGCTTCACTGTTTATTACCTTAGTTGTGGTCACTGTTCCCTAGACTTTTCCTATAACCTTTTGTTGGTTTCATGCCTCCTTCCTTGGCCAACACAACACAGTCTATTCTCTACCCAGCAGTGATTCCCAGTCATACGTAAGTCACAGTATGATGTTCCTTTGAACTAAACTTACCAATGGCTCATCTTGTCCACAGAACAAAAAATCCTTCATAACCTATAAGCCTTTCCCTTGCTCTTCCTCTATCTCTACTTCTTCTACCTTCCCCTCTCTTTTTGATTTGCCCTTTTTTCCCCTGCCGTGCACACTGTTGATGTAGGGCTTCATTACAGTTCTTCTCCCTGGCACGGTCACCCTTTCCCATTCAGTGTCATTTAATTCCTCATCTTAAAGTTCTTGCTGAGATGTTACCATCTCTGTGGAATCAGCATTGGCAGTCTTATTAATATTTGTAGACTGGGACTGGAGCGATGACTCAGTGGGAAACAGCACTTGTTGCCCTTGCAGAGAACCTAGGCTCAGTTCTTAGCACCTATATGGTAGCTCACAATCATCATCTGTAACTCTAGTTCCTGGGTATCTGAAACCTTCTTGTGGCCTCCATGGTCACCAGGCACATGGAGGTGCACATACACATACTGAGGCAAAACACTGTACCTGCTGAGCTCATTGCTTGGTTCTCATTCCCCACGCCTTCCATAGGAATAGAACATTGTAAAGTCTTAAATGACTTACACCTCACTTCTCACTGCTCATGTGTGCTGGCAGGGAAGCAGCAACGTGAGAGCAGAAAGGTAGTGCTGTTGGTGTTGTCTATTGCTCATTGCTGCTTCTCCAGCATCCAGATTAGAAAATCTGGTCGGAACATAATGGCGCTGAATGGGATTTATGGGAGAAAGAAAGGAAAGAAGGAAAGAAGGAAGGAGGATACTGAGCTGGGGGAGAGGCGTGATCACCTATAGAGTGCTTGCACTTGGCTGAGTTGCAGCCTAGCAGAGCAGCTCCCCTCTGAGCTAGACCACATGCTCCTTGAAGACATGTGTGTCTGCTTAGCCATCGACCCCCAGTGGTAGGCCCTGCTGAGACTAGCCCCAGGAAGTATCTCAGTTTCTTACACTCGACATCAAGCGAATCTAGGTATTTTCACTCGTCTGGATTTTTGGTGATCGTCTCCTGTTGCTTCTTTTATTCTCTCACAGGTAAAATCTCATTATCTCCTAGAATATGACTTATTGAGAAGTAGGACTGTTGTGGGTGTAGCGTGATAAATGGGAGTAGATTCTACTCCTGGAGGGAAGTAGACAGTCAATCCCATGTCTCTGGTGTCCTCAAAGAGGACAGAGGCATACATGAAGGTCACATGATGACGGAGGCCAAGATTAAAGTCTGTAAGTCAAGAATGCCAAGGATTGGTCACCATCACCAAAGGAGGCTTGGACCAACATCAGGAAGATTAATTTTCCTATTAATTCTGTCATAGTCACGATTTGGGAATTTAGTTTCCATGTTATAAAGAATAAATATCTGCTCTACGGCACCAGGGTTGTGGTTCTTTGCTATTTAGTCCTAGGAAAGTAACACATCTTCATGATATACCTTCAAAATATAATTTCATGCTTCTTCCTTAAGACTAGAGCCTTCTTGTAGGATTTGCAGGCCACCCGATGATTACTAGCAGGCCTTTGATGTTTCAGAGAGTGCTTCTTCTCTCATATCTAATACAATAAGTTCCACTTCCTCCAAGACACTCTCCTAGGAAGCTTAAGAAGAGAAAACTCGATGTGCTTAGCATCTCTCTGCTTAAACTCTAGGACATCTGAAGAATTAACAAGCATTTCGTCGGCCTAGGAAGAGGCCGACTGTCTATCCTATCCATATGTTTGTGACTCCCTGACTCATAGCTATGCTGTCTCTCTGATTAAATGTCATAGAGGACAAGAAACAGACACGAATCTTTCTTTGCCTATTGTTCCAACTCAGAGGAAAGATGTTCGTGCTAGTGAACAAAAGTAGTCAGGACTGTTTTGTAAGGTGGGGTTTGGTTTTACTATTTTACAAATGAAGAAACTGAGGCCCAGGCTGAAACAGTGACTCCAAAGGATTAAAGACACAGAAATGCCTTCATGTTGCCCCTATTGGGCACTTCTGAGTCTTATATGATCTGTTCTTCTCCCTGCTGAGAACCCTTCCCACCCTATGGACAGATGGATACATTTATTTTGATTTGTGATTTCAGAGGGTACAGTCTCTTATGATGGGGGAGGCATGGCTGCTGGGGTGGGATTGTAGGAGCTTGCTTATTAATCTCTGTGGATCAGGAACCAGAAAAATATCAGGTAGAACCAGGGCAGAGATATTACCCATAAGTCTCTGCCCCAGTGACCTATTTTCTCTAGCCAGGACCCATGTTCTGATAGCTCTACATCTCCCCAAATAACACCAGCAGTTGGGGAGCAAGTGCTCAAACACATGAGCTGGTATGTGGCACATTATATTCAAACTATAATGCTGATAGTTGGGTTTTGTACTTAAGTCAAACAAAAACCTACCCAGAACCCGTTGCAAGGTCCTTCTGATCAGGAACCCGCAGTAGGCTCAAATACAGTCCTGACATTTCTTTTGTTGTACAACCCTTGGAAATTACTTAATCTTGCTCAGTTTGGATTCTTCATCCAAAAATTATGCTGGAAAGATATATTTCCCAAAAGCCCTATTTTGGGAGAATACTACACGAATAGTACCAAGGTATGGTAGTCCTAGTAATTTAATTATCAGGACAGTGTTATACTCGTGAATGAATTATAAACTGTCACTAAAAGGCTGCGTTTAAATTCCACAATTTGTTTTATAAGAAAGTAAAGAGAAAATAATCTTCCAGAAAAATTAGACACAAAAAAATTTAAAATGATGATTATTGATGAGATTCATTTGAACACAAGAGTTTCGATTTATAGTTCAGTAGATTTCTCAGTGTCATCCTCATTCTTGATTTAAAT
>JADRCD010190803.1:0-22854 GCA_019843815.1 Montemys delectorum | reverse complement strand
AAGGAAGAAAGGAAGGAAAAGAGGGAGGGAGGAAAGAAGGAAGAAAGGAAGGAAAAGAGGGAGGGAGGAAAGAAGGAAGAAAGGAAGGAAGGAAGGAAGGAAAGAAGGAAGGAAAGAAGGCAGGCAGGCATTGAGAAAGGCACAAAGCTAGAGTTCCAAGAGTTGGTTTCCTAGATTAGGTCAGGTATAGAAGTTATACTAACAGCATCACTGCAAGTCTAACATTCCACTCAAGGGTTTGATGTGGTCATTCATCCAGGGAGCTGAGCCTGGACATATTAACCTTTATAGTCACTGAAATGGAAGAAGGGTACAGTTTCTGGAAGGTAAACACCCATTGGTGATTTAGCACATAGAAGCAAGGCAACCATGTGACAGCAAATGTAATTAGTACTTTTACCTGGGGCTCCAAATTTGTTATATTTAAGCATCAGCTAAAGAAATGTGCTTGTTTCCTTTTTGCTACAAAAGTTTTGTTACGAAAGATCAACTTTGATAAATAAGTTTCCCTTTTAAAGTTGCTATATATTCATACAGAACACTGAAGATAACACAGATGGTTCACATGTCCAACACTCAGATTCTGCTCTGATTTGATGGCACTTTTGTGGTATCTGATTAAACACCCCTATCCAACTGTTGCAGTTAAGTAAAATCAATACATTACCTTGGATCCTCAATTTTTACCTAATATCTACTTTTAATTTTGTTTAATTCACATTCTATCCATAATGCCTTCTTTCCTTCACATGTGGTATCTTCCATATTTAAAAATATATATATTAAGTTCTCAGACAGCTTTTGTTGTAAAATGTGTTGGTGGTACATGCATACGTAGTTTCTATGACTAGTTATATAAAATACTCTAGTCTATGACTAGACTAGATATAAAAAGCCACATCATCCTCACCATATCTTTCAAGACATGCATTAACAGAATCAATTATCACAGTAGAAAATAGTTTCAATCCCTTGGCTAAGGTAACGTGTCATTTTTCATCAACATAAACTTAGAAATCTCTTTCTAATTTAAAGGTACATACCCATTTATGTATCAGAATTTATATCATTGTGGACTGATGGTTGTTTCTTCATTATTGACTATAATTTAGTAGGAAAATCTAATATTCACCTTTCCCATTTGCTCATCTATAACTGCCCCATAGTGAGTAGCTTGGCACTCACTCCTACTGTCCTCTCCCATTCATCCTTTCTCCCTTCTCGCCCCTCTCTGTGTCTACCTGTGTCTCTGTGTTTCTCTCTCTGTGTCTCTGTGTATCTGTGTCTCTGTCTCCCTCCCTCTCTCCCTCCCTTCTTCCCTCCTTCCCCTCTCCCAATGTCTGTGTGTGTGTGTGTGTGTGTGTGTGTGTGTGCACATGTGTATTTATCTTTGAGAATTTGTAGTGTTCTGGATGCAGAAAATTTATCCTATTCTTTCTGCCACATTGAAGTCATTGACCTGGAAGCTTGTTTTGAGGAAGAGATGATATAAGTTTAACGTGCTCACTCAGTGGGTCTGTACCTTTGGGTAATAAACTTTACAAACATTTTTGTCATTTCTTCAGATTCTACTGCACTGCTCCAAATCTATAATTTAACTAAAGCCTTTACAACCCATGTTTCTTTCTTGATTACTGTTGACTTTGATAATTTCTTTTTAAAAGACATAGAAGAACATTGGCGAGAACAGTAACTACTTTTTTTAAGCTGAGAATTTTTCAGAAATTTGTTGTGACATTATGCCACTACATGAACAAGACCCTGCCTATTTCTCACACACTACATGAACATTCCTCCTGTCTCTGTCTTGAAGAAGGGGAGATTCTATGCAATAAGACAATGGTTTCTGTTTTCTTACTTCTGGTTGAAAGAGTTTCTTGTTTCATGTTTAGTTAGGCACTAGTTGCTGCATTTTTTAGCTGTTTTTTACCAAGATGGACAAATTTCTTTATATTCTTAGTTTCCTAATTTGTTTTTTTGTAATCAAGAGTATATACCATACTCGAGTTTTTTGTATAACAAGAAACCTTTTCACTCTTAATTTTCTGAATGCTTTCTTCGAGAATATTTGCTGTAGTTTGCCCACTTACTCCACTTTTAATAAATTATCAATATAATTTTTGTTACTGTTAGTAATGCTGTAATTTCTACTGTTGTGGTTTTTATATGTTAAACCAAACTCTTTCCCAATATAAAATATACTATTATGTATTATCTCTTTCCTATTTTATTTCCTAAAAGTTGTTAGAATTATCATGTATGTGTTTATAGTAGTTATGCCTATTGTTTTGTTCCTGTAATATATTTTTCAAGTTCTGGCATCAGGATGATTCTTTCCTCTGTGTATAATTCAGGTGCATCTCCTCGAGGCAAGAGTTTGGGAATGATTAAAACAAATAACATCAGACTTTAAGAAAAATACATCACTCGCATTCCTATTTGTAAGCAAAGGCATTTTCAATTATCCTTAGTAAAGGGTAAATTTCAGCTTCTCAAGGACATAATATATAAGTCATTTCTCTTACTAATACTTGTTCCTAATAACAGCTCCTTTGGAGAGTTAAGTTTGAAAAAAAAGGGTGTTTATACAATAAACTGAATTAAAAATTTATGCTCTGTTTCCATCAGACAATTACATATCATCTGGTAAGCTGAGCTTCATATTATGTCACAACTACATAGGTGTAGAAAAATTCCCTTATTCCTCTGTGCATTTGTAGCATATGACTCCAATATGAAATCCATGATGACCTAATGTCTTTGTCAAGTTCTAGCATCAGTGTGTGATTCTACCCTCTATGTGATTTGGGAATAGCTCTCACAAAAAAATAAAATAAAATACAAAAAATTAAAACAAAATACAAACAATTAATACAAAAACAAAAACCCACCACCCACAACAAAGATAAAAACAACAACAACAAAATAAAAACAAGCAAACACAAAATTGTTGAACCAATATAAAATTCTTAAGTTATTTTGTTATCTATATACGTTTATCCAACTTGTCGAACTTAAATTTTCAATAAGACAGAAAAAAGTTTCTTCTTGGGGGATAGGACAGGGGTCTCTAAAAGTATCCTGCATATTTTTATTTTGTTTCTGTATTTTTTTATGTTTTTTTAATGTTTGTGTTGATTTTAGAGACAGAGTTACTCTGTACCACTGGCTTTGCTGAAGCCCCCTCTGTAGACCAGGCTGGCCTCACACTCACAGAGATCTGCTTGCCCCTGCTTCCCAAGTGCCCAAATTAAAGGCATGGATCATCACCAACCTGGTTAATTCAAAGTTTCTTAAATCAAGCTCGTCCTAAATATGTATTTGCTAGAACAGATGTTAATGCCTGTTATAGAAAATTCTCTGTTCTCTCAGCCAACTTACCATGTGCCGACAGTATGTTTTCAGTCTTTTTTTAAATCCACTATTACTTTTTTCCCTTGGAGTCTCCAACACCCTTTTGTAGTTAGTAGGTGATAATTTCCGTTTACTATTTCCCTAAGGATTTTCTAAGAATCATAAGAAAATTATTTCAGAACCTATCCCATATGGATTCTAATTTTTTTAGATTTTAAATGCATTTCAAAATACATTAATAAAATGTGTTGCATAATTTTTCACATGCATGTAAAATTATGTCTACGTGTTATAACTATATATGTTTGGAAGAATCTCTGTAGGAAGCCACTTGAAGCTTCTCAGACATGATTCTTATCCATAAATGATCATGTTCGTAATGGGGCACTTACACATATCTATGTAGGCTGGAGTGTAACCTCACATGATTTCCTCTAGAACATTCTCCTCCTCCACTAAGATCAGTTTGGTTATTGACCTGAAACTTACAAATTAAGCTTGCCAGTAAGGCCTGAGGTTCCTCCTGTTCTGCCTCTCCTCAGTGAGATTATAAACAAGTGCCGTCATATTAAGGTTTTTACATGAGTTCTGGAGATCAGGATCTGATGCTTTTAAGGTGAATACTCCAATAGACCAATCTACCTCCTTGCCTCATACTATAATGCCTAAGCACATTGCTCCCAGAGCCTAAAGGATCATCTCAACCCTTTTAAGCTCTACATGGACTTCATTAAAATCTAGCATATCTCAATTCATATCACAGTCCTCAACATTTCTTGTCTCTGACTGTGGCTCAAATACTTGTGGAAAAGAATTTCTGACTACTATATCTTAAACCTTCTTAAAATTCCTATCATTTCAGGAGTCAAAAATGGCCATATAATAAAATTGCATGGAGCCTTAAAACAACATTGTTAAACCCAGATTCATGTTTTTTCTTATTTTTTTTTCCTCCCTGATCTTCTTCTGGCTTTTGTTTTTCTTTTTTTTTTTTGTTGTTTTTGTTTTCTCTCTTCTCTTATCTCAACCTTCCCCTTCTCCTTCCCCTTATTTTTCTTTCCACCCCTTCATTCTTTCTCAATACAGGATTTTATGAAGTGCAGTCTGGCCTTGAACTTGATTTGTAGCTTGAACTTCCAGATTGTCCTGTCTCTAACTCCCAAGAGTTGAAAGTGAAGGAGGATGCCACCACACTCTGCTAACCCAGACATTTTCTACCACACAGATCAAGGAAATTAAATAAGCTTCTGCTAAAAGTCAATGTAATTAGTAGTCCATATTCATTAGCTTCTAACTCATAACATGCTGTCTTACTAAGTGAGCCATATTTGCTAACAAAACTTCATATTTTATTTTTGCCAAATAAGAAGGGAAATGATGGCATGGAAAATTGAGGGACCATGAGAATAATAACTACGCTCATCTGGAATGTAGTTATAACCTTTCAACATCTTAAAGTCAAAAATTCCAATAACAACAAAGCAACAAAAGAATGCTAGCATTTGCTTATAAGATTGCACCTATAGAGACAAATGCCTTATGCATAACCATGCTGTGAATGAGAATGTTAAAATTGCAATGAATCATTAAGTCTTAAGAAGATGTAACTTTTAGTTATGGACTTTTTCCTTTCCCAGATATAAACCTGAAATGTTCGTGGAATCTTACCTGCACCTCCCATGCCCTCTTCCAGTATAAGATATGCCTTACCTGCTTGTGTAACCTTTGTTATCCACAGTTCTACCTTTTCAGATTGCAAGGCTTTATAAACTTACTCCTGCAGTCTACATTATAATCATTTTTGCCTAACTGGGTAAAGGGGCATTCTTGCATTTCCTTAAACTATTATCTAAGAGTCATCAAAACCACATATGTGTGATTATAGATAAGACACTTAAGCATTACTGTCTCTTAAGAAACCTAGACCCCTACTTAGGTATGTAGTATTCTTAGTATTCTTCCCTGATACACATTTCTTTCTATTAATATTCATGATCATACAATAACATGATATACTCCAAGTCTGGCTAATACTGTTTTATCCAAAAATTTGTTTCTAACTTCAAGTCAAGGATCCTAGCATCACCTGAGTATATGGCTGTTGAAAACAACTCAGAGTATTATTGGTGGCAATATCAAACTATGTCTCTTCCATACTCCTGATGACTACTGGCATATTTAGATTTCCTTTTAACACACACACACACACACACACACACACACACACACCAACAAAAACTTCTCTGTACAGAATAAACTTAGAAAGATTTTGCTATAAGGGTCAGAAGAAACTTCAATCTTTCAGCTTCAGCCTCTAAGTGCTGGGAATATTAACATATGCCATCATGTCTTACTTGTGGTTTATACAATAAGCATGTAAGGTATATTAATTAGGTCCTGTCCAAAATTCATTTTGAATTTCTTTAGAATTGACTAGTGGCTATTACTTATTCAAATAATATTATGGAACATATTATTAATTTTGTTGCACTTTACAATGGACACAGTACAAATCAAAAAAACTTTAACTGGGAAGGAGGGAGATAGAGGAGAGGAAAAAAGAAAAGAAGAGAGGAGAGAGGGAAAAAGAGAGGGGAGAAGAATAGAGGGGAGGAGGAGATAGGATACATAAAAGAGAAGAGAGAAAGAAAGTGGTTGGCTGGGCACAAGGAAAAACAGCCAGAAACCAGACCAAGATAAATATGTTTCCTTCGTAATACTGGGTGTCCCTAGTATAGGTTACCTCACTGTATACTGGCTAGCATGGAATTCAATATGCAGTACAAGATGTCCTTCAACTCAGAGAGATCTGCCGACCATTACTTGTAATGCTGGGATTAAAGGTTCTCACCATACCCAGTGTGGTTCAAGACTTTTATTCTTTTCAAAAGTCTGACATATCTTTAAAATTTAAGATTCATAGCACCATCTAGTGGCTTTATCCCAAGTTCTAGTACAAAACAAAACCAAACAACTAACTAAAACCTCACAAACTTTTAATACCCAATTACAAAATGAATGATTTTGTGTTGGTATACTGCAAGGCTCCAGTTTTGAAGTACATAGCTAGATACATGATAACCGAAATGGAAATTGTCTGATTGATAAACAGAAACAGCTTTTTCCTGCTGTTCACAGCAGCAATGAAGCAAGCAGGTAAGCAATCTTCACGCTCCCTCTACCCCTCCAAATTTAATCCCCTGCCTCATGCCGAAGCTCTAAGAGACCATGTGCTCTGCCTCTATTTCCTGTTTGCCTCTATCTGTAAGGTGCTACACAGAGCCTGGTGGCAGATTCTGCTTTCCTTGATCACAGGGCCATTTTATAGCCTACCCCCATTGCTATCAGTTCTCAATACCAAAAAACAAATTCTACATAATAACACCAGTGACCACCCAAGAAGGATCGCAAAGTATTCTTTGTCAGGCATTCCATAACCACTACAAACTCCTAAGAATTGGAAAGTACAACAAAAAGCAAGAAATGGAACACCCACAGAACAAAGCCAAGATCAGATATCCTCACACAAAACCAGATGACCAAATGCTAGCACAAGAGCATGATTAATAAAAGCCAACACATGTAGAGGAAGTTTAATCCAGCAATATGGCTGTTCTAGCAAGGGATCACATTGAAAGATTGTCTAGATCTCTATGATTCAGTTGGATTGATATAACTTTAATCTCAAAGGGTTTAAAGTTAGTTTGTAGAAGGAAAGCAGCCGTGTTTGAGAGTAACCTCTGATTGAGGGGCAGAGAAAGTGATGAATTACAGAAAGGTTTGACAGAATGAGTCAGAGATAGGATGTGCCCAATTCTCATGAGAACAGCAGGAAATAGAGGCTACTGAAGAGTGTTGAAGGAAAGGTGTGTGTTTCTGTGTGTATGTGTCTGTGTGTGACAGTTTTACAGAGACATGTTTCAGAGATAGCAAGCTAGATTCATGTAAAGGTGGAGCAAGCCAGAGAATGAGGATCCAGAAGATTAGAACATATTGTCAAGTTAGTATGAGGCAAAACAGAGTAAGCAATCCAGTCTGAAACTGAGAGAAGCCAGTTTGAAAGTAGTTAGCTTAGAGAGGTGTTTGGGTCATAACAGCTAGTTCAACCAGTCATCAAGAGCTCCAAAAGAGCTAGAAAGGGTGCCATTATTCAGGATTAAGCCTTTGAGACAATAATTACATCTAGACAATGAAAAAGCACTTGTATAAGGACATTATGTCCAGTAGAGCTGAGCAGCCCTACTTCAGTAGGCCCTGAGAAATGTAGCATGGGACAAGGACTTCAAAATAGGTATTATGAATGTTAGAGGACTTTAAAGATGATTTAATCCATCTATGAAAACACAAAGAGTATTGAAACAAAAAAACCCCACAAAAACATTCAAAAATGAAAGTGGAAACAGAATTAATAAAGAAAAGTTTACAAAGGGAGAGAAACTTTGAAATGAAGGATTTAGGATCTTGAACAGGAAACTCAGAAGCAAGCCTCACCAACACAACACAAAAGATGGGAAAGAGAGTCTCAGGCACTGAGGGAAACACATAAGAAATGGCTACCTTTATCAACACAAGAGATGGGAGAGAGTCTCAGACATTGAAGGAAACTTGTAAGAAATGGCTACCTTATCAACAGAAGAGATGGGAGAGAGAGTCTCAGACATTGAGGGAAACATGTAAGAAATGGCTACCTTTATCAACATAAGTATTTTGAAACCTACTTTTAATAAAGATTCAACCTCTCCTCTAGCCCACCACCCACCAGAAGTAGTAGAAGAGAAAAGTTATTAGGATAAGGGGGAAGTGGACCTGTTCAGCAATAGTTCTTTGAAGGTAAGCTTGATCTTCTTCGGTAGCCGTTCAGTCCCATAGCAAAGTCCTGATAATCTGACTTAGCAGCTACAGTCCAGTCCTGTCTGCTAGCAGACATCAGGCAGCTCCACATCCTGAAGAAACTGCCAGGCTTGCCAAAGGCTCTGAGGCGAAGCCACAGAAGCAGCAAGTTACTTTAGGAACCTCAAAAGCAGCTCTTGGCCGAATTTCTCTCAATGGCAGTGTTACCACAAATTGAGCTCAACACTATGTAAGGCAAAGCAACACATGTGTGTTGTTTAGCAAAGAATAAAGAGGCAGAGCAAACCAAACCAAGTGTCAGTGCTCGTCTCCCACCGTCTGTGGGGTCATATTTATATTCCTTCTCAAGTGTCCTTTCATGTGTCCGCCATATCCAAACATGCTTTCACCTGTGTCTTCTTCAGGAAATCATTCTTTGTTGTGTTTGCTTTAGCAAGGCATCCTTTCACCTGCGTGCCGCAGCAAAACATCATTTGACATAATTCGCTTTCCAAAGAACTAGAAGTTTCCACTTCATATCTTGGTCAGATATCAATATAAATAATCTGGGCACAAAACATCCAGGAAATCTGGGACACTATGAAAAACTGACTCTATGAATAAAATGAATAGAGGGAGGAGAAGAATACAGATCACAGGTACAGAAAATATTTTCTACAAAATTACAGGAGAAAATTTCCCTAATCTAAAGCAGGAGGCATTTATTAAGGTGCAAGACAAATAAAGAGTTCCAAATAAATTGTATCAGAAAGGAAACTTCTCAAAACATATAATAATCAAAGCACTAAATATACAGAACAAAGGAAGTGTATTAAAAGTTGGAAGTGAAAATAATAAATAACTTATAAAGGCAAATCTTTTAAATAGAGACTCTTAAACAAAGACCCTAAAATTTGAAAAGGCATGGAGAGATGTTTGACAAATTCAGCAGATCACAGTTACCAATCTAGACTATGATATCTAGCAGAGTTTTCAATCATGATGGACATAAAATAGAAGACATTCCAGCATAAAATCAAATTTAAGCAATACGTATCAAAACATTTGCCCAAGAGAAATTCCCAAAAGAAAATAATTAACTTGAAGACATTAACCATACCCAAGAAAACACACAGAATAAATAAGATCAGCAAGTCAAAAGAGTAGGAAAAGGAAACTCATATCACAACAACAAAATAATAATAAACAATAAACATGCTTATTGATCTCTCACATCAAAAGTCTTAAATCACCAACAAAAACACAGAGTGTGAGATTGGATTTGAAAACACTAACCATCTTTCTGTTTCATCCAAGAATCACAGAGTAACATCAAAGATAGACATTCCCTTAGGGTAACGGTTCAGGAAAGGTATTCCAAGCAAATTAACCTAAAAAGCAAGCTGGTGTAACTATTTTAATATCTGACAAAAAAAATCAAACCAAACTAATCAGAAGAGAAAATGTGATAGCTAAAGACATTCCATTTTGTGCTAGGCATCCATCTTTGTACCTACCCACTTACCATTTGTCACTGAGTCCAGTCACTGGCAAGAAGTTCCCAGTGACACTGACTCAGTCATTCCAACCCCAAAATACACAGCTGTGACCACCTGCTTGTTATGGTACGACTAAGTGCATTTTGCTTCTGTAACTTGCTTATGGAGATTCCCAAAGATTATTTTGAACTGCCTTCACCACTTAACTTGGCAGAAGAGATTACGTTTTGCTTGCTTCTATAGAGACTGACAGCCTTTTTGTGCCCTTCCCCCTTAAAATTTGTTCCCTCAGTCCTCTTCTCACAGCAATTTGTATTTGGCTCAGAGATTATCCATCCTGTTAGAAGCTATTCAATAAATCTTTAATTATAATTGGATTCAGTAAATAGTCTTTCCCCAGAGTTTCCAAACTCAATAGCAAAAGGAAAGGACACTATACACTCATCAAAGGAAAAGGACACCAAGAGAATGTTATAATTCTTAACGTCTATGCACCAAACACAAGGATAGCCAAGTTCATAAAAGGAACACTGTTACAGAATAAATCTCATATTGACTTTTGGATGGTGATAGTGAGTGATTTCAATACCCTGCTCCTGCCACTAGTAACTCATCCAAATAAAGCTAAACATAGAAAGACTCAAGATAACTGGCATTATAAACCTATTGGGCATAACAGATATTTACAGAATATTTTACCCAAAGACAAAAGAATATCCCATTTTCTAAGCAACTCGTGAAACTCCTCCTGAAACTGACTTCATATTTAGAAATCAAAGAAAGTTTCAACAGATCCAAAAAAATTGAAATAATATCCTGCATCCTATGAGACCACAGTGGATTAAAGAGGGATATCAACAACAGAAACAACAGAAAATTTACAAAGTCATTAAAATTGAAAATTGCATTACCAAATGAAAGAACTGAATCAAGATAAAAATTAAGAAAAAAATTGAAACTCTTTTAGAATAGAAAGTATAAACAAAACATACCCAAACTTATTTGACCTAATGAAGGCAGAAAGATCTAAGAGGCAAGTTCATTCCTCTAAGGGCCTACATAAAAACATTAGAGGTATCTTATACTAGCAACTTAACTGCATACTTGAAAAAGCTCTACAATTAAAAGAAGAAATCAAACAAAAAAGTAATAACTGGCAATCAATAATCAAACTCAAGGCTAAACAGAATTTAAAAAAGAAAACATATATGAATATATGTTTATTTTATATATATACTTATGCTATCTCATCATTACATATAATGAATCAATGAAAATCAATGAATCAATGAAAAAGAATGGTCTTTTAAAAAAAGCAATAACATTGGCAAATCCTTAGCCAAACTAAATAAAGGTGGAGAAAGAAAATCCAAATCGCCAAAATTAGAGATAAATGGGAAAATACAAAAACAGACATCAAAAATAGAACACAAAACAAAAACAACAACAACAAAACCACATTCAAAACATACATTAAAAAAAATCTTACTCCACCAAATTAGAAAATCTAAAAGAAATGGATTATTTTCTAAATATATTCTATCTACTAGCATTATACAAAGATCAAATAATTTTGAAAGACCTATAAATTCTAGTGCAATTAAAGCAGTAATTAAAACTCCCCCAACAAACAAAAGCCCAGGGTCAGATAGTTTTTGCCCGAAATTCTACCCAATGTTCAAAGGGGAGTTAGTGCTCATACTTACCAAATTATACCAAAAAGTAAAAACAGAGGGAACATCACCCAGTTCTTTTTACAAGGACACAATTACCCTGATAACTAAACCACTCAGAGAAGCAACAAAGACAAATAAATACAGGACAATTTTGCTTATTAACGTAAATACAAAAGTATGTAATAAAATACTTTTAAATTGAACAATAATAAAGACAATTAAACCAAGCCCATAGTCATCATCAACTTAAATGGAAGAAACTTAAAAGCATTTACATGATAATTAGAAACAAGGCAAGGGTGCCTACTCTCTCCATACCCATGCTTATAGAACTTGATGTCTTAGCTAGAGCAATTAATTACACAACAAAAGGAGATCAATGGATTACAAATTCAAAAGGCAGAAGTCAAAGTACCTCTATGTGCAGATGCTATTCCAGTATGCTTAAGTAACTATAAAAGTTCCACTGGAAAATTCCTGGTGGAATGATAAATGGCTGATAAATATTTTAAGCAAGGTAGTTGGATGCAAAATTAACTCACAAAAATCAGTAGCTTTCCTGTGTGTGGACTAAGAAAGAAATCAGAGGAACAATACCTGTCACAACAGGCTCAAGTTATATAAAGTACTTTAGGGTAACTCTAACCACGCAATTAAAAGACTTGTATGATAAAAATTTTATGACATTAGAGAAAGAAATTGAAGAAGATACCAGAAGATAGAAAAATCTTCCATTCTCATGGGTTGGCAGTACTAATGTAGCAACTAACAGTGAAGATCCTAATAAAAGGCATCTACAGATTGAATGTAATCACCACAAAAATTCCACGGAACTTGAAAGAACAATTTTTGGCTTCAAATAGAAACAGAAAACTAAGGATAGCTAAATTATTCATGAATAATGAAAGAACTGCTAGATTTTCCATCTGTGATCTCAAATTGTACTACAGAGCAATAGTCATAAAACTCAAAGCCAATGTGAGTGAGAAAACCTTAAATGTGAGTGAGAAGCCTTAAATGAAATGTTTCCACTAAGGACTCAGAGAACTCTGCGAAAGAGAAAGTGGGAAGAGTGTAAGAGACGGAGAAGGTGAAAGAGGCCAAGGAAACAGGGCCTTCTACCCAGAACGCAGCTGGCACATGTGAACTAACAGAGACTTTGGCAGAATACAAAGGGCTTGCATGAATCTGTACCAGATGTGGGTCTTAGAACTGAGGGGAGAATGGACACATACCCTCCTCCCTAATGCAGAAACCACCTCCAGTTGGTAACCACTTGCAAATAAAACATTTATTTTCTCCAAGTAGGTCCAATGGGGGAAATTCTTAAATGTGGGTCCCATGCCCAGCAGGAAATGGCAAACACAAAGTGAACTAAATGGCATCTTTGTAGGTTCTTTGTACCACAATGCTGTGTTGAGTTTTATGACTATTGCTCTGTAGTACAATTTGAGATCACAGATGGAAAATCCAGCAGTTCTTTCATTATTCACGGATAATTTAGCTATCCTTGATTTTCTGTTTCTATATGAAGCCAAAAATTGTTCTTTCAAGTTCCGTGGAATTTTTGTGGTGATTACATTCAATCTGTAGATGCCTTTTATTAGGATCTTCACTGTTAGTTGCTACATTAATACTGCCAACCCATGAGTATGTTGTATGTATGTTCTATTTGTCACAGTGCCTCACAAGTCTTTACTGTGTATATCTTATCGCTTTTGTTTTCATGTTTTTATGGGATTCCTGTGTGTGTAAGATCATGTGTGTCTCTGTATCAGTGTGGGTGGCTCTTGTGCATTACCTTTGGCTCTTTTCTTTTTGTCCTGTTTGCTTGTTTTCGTTTTTCCTCAATGTATTTTATTTTTATTATTCCTTAGATGCCTCTTTTCTAAGAAGAGACAGGAGGGGAGAGGATCCAGATGGGAGTAAATATGGAGAGGAACTGGTATAAATAGGAAGAGTAGAAAGAACAATCAGAAAATAACATATAAAAATATTTTTTTAGTAAAATAAAGAGATAACAATGCAATCTTATAAGTTTTTTCTTATAATTTTCTTTTCTAGGTTTAAAGAATTATATGTCACAATGGACATAAAAGATTAATTTTAAAGGGTTGAAGAATATGAGTGTCATGTTACAAAACTGATATAAAATTATAAGAATCTCAAAGAGCAAATAAATAAATAAATAAATAAATAAATAAATTAAAAAATAATCTCAAAGAGCTACACTCAGGAAAAGTAGTCAGCCCTACATTTCTATTAATTAACATGATTTCAATCAATATTCAATTAATTAGCAAGAGAAAGGAAAAGGAAAGGACAGAAAGAAAAACAGAAGAACAAAGGACAAAAATGTAAGTGAAAAAGATTTTCACTTGGTTGGAAATCTGAGTACATTCAGGAAATTAAGGCTCAAATCATAAGTATGCTCTCCATTTTAATAATACTCAGCATAATTTGATGTCACCAACTCCATAGTATATAGACATGGAAAAGTGCAGTTAAAAAGATTGTGTATTGCAGATATATTCATGATATGTAAAAAGGTAGCCAAGATTATTCATTTCATCTTCAGAATTTAAGTATAGTAATTCCAGTAGTTTAACATTCACATAAATTATGTACACTCCAATAAAATAAAATTCACCTAGAGCTATAGACTAAAGATAATCAGTTTTATATTTTGGTTTCTTCCATTTCTAGAAATATCTACTGAAACCTGCAACATATACCATTCATGTGATGTATGCTGAAGACTATAGAAGAGAACTAAAGAGCTTTGAAAAATGTATAAAATGTACAAACTATGTCATTTCCCATAAATGGGTAGATTTGGACAGTTTTCCAAACTTTTTCTGCATGTATTGTCATGATACATCTTACCTTGCAGGTCTGGAATAACTGCTCCCTGTCACTGATTCTACAGAGTTTGGATAAAAAGCCTCCCAGCCTTCTATATGCTTCCCACCATTGTGTCCACCACGGAGGATTTTTCATTTTTCAGTGAACTACAGGTTTTGCTCACAATGGAATCTTCCATAGATTATTAGAATGTATGAGATGGTTAATCTTATATCAGGAAATTTAAACATTTCCTTAGAAATTCTGTACTGTATACAAAGCAAAGAGTCATATATTCTCTGTATTATTACTTAAAAATTATGCAAAAATAATATGTTTATGTGTATATCAATTGTCATTTGATTATAAATAGTTAGGAAAGAACTGCAATTTTAATTATTTTTTTAATTTATTACCTTCAAGAAAATATTTTGTATATATGTGTATGTGTGTGTGTGTGTGTGTGTGTGTGTGTGTGTGTGTATTAAACCACCACTTTGGCTCACAGAGGGTCACGTGCACACCCTCCCAAGAGCTCTCTGGGTTCACGAATGAAAGACATGCATGTGCCAGCTAATTTTTATATGCTTTGATTAGTCAGTGGTTACACACCTCTAAAGATCCCCGTGGCCAGTAAACACTCCCCTCTGATATTTTCCTCAGTTAACATCTTCTAAAATCTATTTCTCATCTCTGCTACAGCAGACCCAGTCAGGGAAATGGCTGATAGGGCTACTTTCTTGGATTCTTATGTGCTGGTGAGCCTTTAAGTTTCTTCTTTCTGCTTCTCCTTCCTGGTGGTTCTCTCTCCCTCTTCTCTCTCTGTCTCGCTCACACAATTTTAAAGTCCCACCTCCATCTTTCTGGCCATCCATTGGTTGTATGGCATTTCTTTATTATCAATTGAAGCCAGCTGAGGGCAGGGACCCTCAAGTCTGGAAGTCTGGCTTTTAGGAAGCCAAAATATGACAGAGCATTAGAACCAATCCCGAATATCTCACACTTTCTGTCCAATTTGTTTTTTTAAAAAGACTCTTCTCTTAGATGCAAATTGAGTATAACCATAATAATTTAAATACTTTGTAAATTACATACTTTGTAAATTACATATGATAAAAATTATCATACTTTGTAAATTATAAAGTATGACATATAATTAACATCCAGTCTATTATATTTGTCAATTAGATAAAGTATTCTTCCATCAACCCTAACTTAAAGACCTTACCATTCTTAACCTGAGTTATGTTCTGATTTTAGCCTGCATTACCATATAAAATCCATCCTTCCATATCTATATTATCTTTACCAATGTTAAACCATTCATGTTTGACCATGAGACTATAATTAGTCTTAAACCCTGCCAGAAATCTGAGAATGAATTATTACCTGAATATGTAGGAAGCACAAAAACATAGCTTCCAAAACTTAAACAAATTGCAGAGACAGTTGATTACCTGGAGAGTTCCCTAATTTCTTAGAATGTTGGGGCATCTGTCTTCAGCCTTCTGACCCAAAACCATCTGACAGACCTTGAAATGAAACAAGAACTATAAAGGACTTGTTTCTTTTGTTTTGTCAGAACTAAAATATCAGTTATCATGTATTGTGTGCCCTGTCCTGGACAGTATTTTTTGTCTGTAGATGAATAGGGCAATTTTTGTCCAGTGGCTACCTTGGTATAACTGGAGCCACTCTATATGGAGGTTTTGATGCTCAATTTCTTCTTTGAATCAAGAAGAAGTGCTTTCAGGAGCAGACATGTCGCTAGTCAAATGATCTTTAAATTAATTAATATTAAATGTCATATTCTATTGATTTCTGATGTTTTTGAAGATATATATATATATATATATATATAATGTATTTCTCTATGTTAAATCTTGACTTTTCTTAGCTATTTCTATTTGAATATTGTAGAAAGCATCTTAATATAATTAGATCAGAATTTACTATAACCATGAGTTTTTACCTGTCCCTTGTGTTAATTAATCATCCTAGGGAGTTTATAATAGCAGTTATTAGAAGGAATGGATCTAAGTCTTATATTCTTAGATGAGTTGAAGAGGCACAATGCCTATCTAAGAATAACAATATTAATTTCAAACTTCATATCAAAATAAGAAATCTATATCAATGTAAACCTTACATATGTATCAATCTATAAATTCTGTACCAATGTAAAATTATAACTTCAATTTGAGTCAATTATAAAGATTTCTATCAATGTAAGAATATAGCTATATAATGATTTTCTCAAGAATAAATTTAGTAATCCAGCTATCTATTTTCTCCCTGTTTAAACTTATAACCACTCCAAATTATCCATTAAGATGACAACCTAACTATAATTTATAAAATAATTATAACTGGACATCCAAACACAGGACATCCTCTATCTAGGTCTCTTGCCTGCATAATGCAAAAGTCCTGCCTCTGTCTTTTTGCCCAGCCATTGATGTAAGACAATAGTCTTTATTATCAATTGAAGCCAGTTGGGGACAGGGACCCTCAGGTCTGGAAACATGGCTAAATCTCTATATCTCATATCTGTTTCCATACCTCCATATCTCTATATCTCTAATTCTATTTCTATATATAATCTATATATCTATATCTATTTCTCTCTATATGTACAATCTATATTATATCTATTATATCCAGCAAATACAAAGTATTTAACTCTATAGCATTTATAGAATCTTATGTATAATTAGGTAACATAGAATTTAAATTTCTGATTTTAAAAAATACATGAGGTACTATAGGATTGGAGAGAAGCATCATGGGTCTCAAGGGACAGGGAGGATAGAGGTAGAATGGGGGAAGGATGGGAAATATTGATCTATAGAAAATGAATTATGGGTTTAAGAAGCTCTAGGGAACCAGCAAAGTAGTTACTAGAGATAGAAGAAGACTACAGGATATTTTAAGAACTCAGAAAATAATTTCTAAAATTTTCACATTAAAGAAGCAAAAAGATGTAATAAGTATATTTAACCTGGCATAAATATTATAAAATATATATGCTCCTCTATTAATATGAATGTATTTATATTTGCATTCATTGTTTAAAAATAAGATTTAATTACATTAAAGAAAACTGTGTGCACTATTATCTGGAGCTGTCAGGACTTGATATAGAGTCCATGAAAGTTTGATGACTTTTGAAGTATTAAATAGAGAATGTAACAGATTGAAGAAGTGTCTCAGTCTGCATAGTGCTCACAGTATGCACATGATTTACTGAGGGTCAGTCCTCATAAAACCTGGGTGAGACAGTGTGCAACTGTTGTGTAACCCCAGGGCTAGGTCAGCAGAAAGAAGCAGATCCCTATGATTTGCTGACCAAACTATCTCCACAAAAACACTCTCTCCAAATTCAGAGAGAGAGATACAATTGAAGAAATCACTGGGAAATTATCCTTCAGCCTGCACACATGTACATATGACCAAGCATACGTAGGCACTCGCACATAAACACAGTAAGTATATTTTAAGAAAAGTCCTCTCTGGGTTTGGGTAACTGTATATGGAAAAGATTCCTGAGTAAGGTAGTTTTTGGATGTCCATTCCTTCAGTCTCTGCTCCACATTTTGTCTCCATATTTGCCCCTGTGAGTATTTTGTTCCCCTTTCTAAGAAGGACCAAAGCACCCACACTTTGTTCTTCCTTCTTCTTGAGCTACATGTGGTCTGTGAAATATTTTGGGTATTCTGAGCATTTGTGCTAATATCCACTTAACAGTCAGTGTAAACAATGTGTGTTCTTTTGTGATTGGGTTACCTCACTCAGGATATTCTCTAGTTCTACCCATTTGCCTGTAGGAATTTCAGGAGTTCATTGTTTTTAATAGCTGAGTAGCACTCCATTGTATAAATGAACCACATTTTCTATATCCATTCATCTGTTGAATGATAGCTGGGTTCTTTCCAGCTTCTGGCTATTTATATATAAGGTTGTTATGAACATAGTGGAGCATGTGTCCTTATTACATATTGGAGAATCTTTTGGGTATATGCCCAGGAGTAGTATAGCTGGGTCCTCAGGTAATAATACATCAAATTTTCTAAAGAACTGCCAGACTGATTTCCAGAGTGGTTATGCCAGCATGCAATCCCACCAGTAATGGAGGAGTGTTCCTCTTTTTTCACATCCTAGCCAGCATCTTCTGTCACCTGAGTTTTTGAAATTAAGCATTCCGACTGGTATGAGGTGGAATCTCAAGGTTATTTTGATTTGCATTTCCCTGATGACAAAGGGTGTTGAATATTTCTTTAGATGCTTCATGGCCATTCAAGTTTCCTCAGTTGAGAATTCTCTGTTAAGCTCTGTTCTCCATTTTTTAATTGGGTTATTTGGTTTTCTGAAGTCTAACTTCTTGAGTTCTTTATTTATATTTGATATTATCCCTCTATCAGATATAGGATTGGTAAAGATCTTTTCCCAATCTGTTAGCTGCTGTTTTGTCCTATTGACACTATTGTGGATGCCAAGAAGTGCATGCTGACAGAAGCCTGATATAGCTGTCTCCTGAGAGGCTCTGCCAGAGCCTGACAAATACAGAGGTGTATGCTTGAAGCCAACCATTGGACTGAGCACAGGGTCCCCAGTGGAGGAGTTAGAGAAAGGACTGAAGGAACTGAAGGGGTTTGCAACCCCATAGATAGAACAATAACTATCAACCAACTAGAACCCCCAAAGGTCCCAGGTAATAAACCTCCAACCAAGGAGTGTACATGGGGGGACCAATGGCTCCAGCTACATATGTAGCAAGAATGATGTTGTCTGGAGGAGAGGCCCTTGGTCCTGTGAAGGCTCAAAGCCCCAATATAGGTAAATTCAAGGGCAGGGAGGCTAGAGTGGGTAGGTGGGTGGGGAAATACCCTCATAGAAGCAGAGAAGGGGGATAAGATAGGGATTTAGGTGGGATTGGGAAAGGGGATAAGATGTGAATGTAAATAAAGAAAACATCCAATAAAAATTAAAAGAGAAAAATAAAAAAGGAAAGAAAAGAATATCAAAAATAAAAAGAAAGAAAGAAAAAGCCCTCTCTTCTAGTCAGTCACTTAAAATCCACAGTTGTATATCTCTCATTCCTTCACAAAATGGAACTGAAAGCTTGTGAATAAAATTAGAAGTAAAAGAAGCACAATCTCTTCAAAAAGTTTATGATATGTCCTGATATTTGATGTATCATTAAAAATAAATCATCTTGTGGTTTTAATTGATTTATTGAACCTGGATTTTCAGTTATTAGAACGATAAATCTTAGCTCTTTAGTTTTTGGAACAGTTTCCAGAAAATGGTTCTTAACCTTAACAGATCAGACTAAGCAATTTTAATATTTTTAACTTAGTATTTTATATATTTTTAAAAATAACATGGTTCACAAAAGTTGTTTTATCTGAGCTCTTAATACTTGTCACGTCAAGATAAATTTTATGTGTTTATCATATAGTAGCAATATCCCAGAGAGTGTAAGTAGATTTCTTTGGCCCTCTGTGTAGGCAGAATTTCTTTCCTGCCATGGTAAGTGTTTATGTGGACATTATTACACACCAACAGTTTTTCACCAGCTAAAGACTAAGGTGCAAGTCTTCCACAGAGTCTAGTTGTCCACAAGGGGAAAAGGGCAAAATGAATAAGCAAATACAAAAGCCCAAAAGAAAAATAAGAGGTATTTTGGCTAAATGGTAAATGGCAAGACAAAATAAGGTCTTCAAAGAAGGGTCACAGTTATCAAACATCTAGAACAAGCAAGTATATAAGAATAAACAGTAGGTAAATAGTGTTAAGGGACTAGAAGCTAGAGGAGGAAAGAAATGTCAAAGGACCAACAATAATTAGATTTGGGGGAGCATTATTTAGGAACAAATATTCTAAAAATTGTTTGTGCTGGTGGTTATATGATCCTATAAAATCTAAAATCATAGACTTAAGAAAAATGTTGTCTATACATTGTATCTTAGGAAAGTTGATTAAAAATGTATGGAGAGAAAGAATTTTCCAGGAAGAGGAAAGAACTAGGGTAAAAGTCAACAAGAGATGCCTGAGGAAAGACTAGGAAGGGGAGAGTAAGGTCAAAGTTGGTGATGGAGAAGCAGACTGGGATAAGCTTCTACAATAGTAAATTCTGGATTTTCCTCTAATTGTGTCTGTTCAAAGAAGCATTAGAAGATAGGTATAAAGAATGATTTTCCTAACCTGCTTTAATTATGCAAAACTAGTTGTTCAAAAACAAGTGTGTAGAAACACCATTTGAAGGCATTCTTTAAATAAAAAATACAAAAGTAAAGAGAAATATGATATTCTAAAATCATAGTATTACCAAATGAGAAAAGCAGACAGGAACAGTTAGGTTTCAATGCAAAAATCATTGGGAATATGGAAAGTAGAGATACATATGGACTGGATATAAGAGTCCCTTAAAAATGGGGAGGAATTTTCGTTCTGAACAATTTAATGTTTTACCTACTGATTTACTCTGAGAAATGATAATTGTGCTATTAAAGGAATATTTTCTTCTCCAGGTTTGCTACCTGGTACTTTTCATATTATTTTTTAAGGATGGAGGAAAAAGTTAGAATTCAATAATTGCAATTATTTCCAGGAATCCACAATTTGTAATATTTCTATATGTTTTATGATTTAGAATTAAAACTCACCATTAGCAATTAGTCTATGAAAATAAGAAATTATGAGTATATGAAAAAAGGAACAATATGTGAATATTTAAGTAAGATACTATGTTTGAACAATCCTTGAGAAGTAGAATTATCAATAAAACATCTGTTTAAGATTACTTTAGTGACAGAGTATGGAATAGAATAAAAACATGATTTTGCCATTACTCACCTAATCAAGAATTCTTCACATCATGAGTCCTTTGAATGATGAGGTTATTGATGTCACCACTTACATTACTTCTTACACCAACTGCCAAAGTTCCATTTGTAGAATTAGAATCTAAAAAGTAAAAGGTGGAAACTACTACGTGGAAATGCAGACTCAAAGTTAGGATTTGATGACATCTACTTAAATGCCTTAATGAGATTAATACACTGTAATTTTGTTATGTGGGATTATGAATTAACTTGGTTTCACTTGAAGCTTGGATTTCTTCAGTATTTCATGTCAATTTTCTTCCTTGCTTCATCCATTTATTTGTATTTTCTTGGACGTTAGCTGACAGTATATTTAAGCCCTTCTTAAATTTATTCCAGCACTGATTACTGTCATCTTCAAGTTCCTAGAACATGTTTATAGTATCTCATTTAAATTCATTGTTTTGAGTGTCGTCTAAGTTTCTCACATTTGGGGCCATTACTATGAGAGCGGTGATTCTCACAGGAGCTGTATTGTTTTCTCATATTGTGATTTACAAATGGCACTTAAGAACCTGATGTTAGTTCTTGGTTGTGTCTTTTGGTATGACTTTGTAGAACATCTATGTTGAGTAAATAAACATTAGATCTCTATTTGCTATTACCATAATTTAGTGGATTTTTAAAAGTTATATTAAAATTATGACAATTTCATATATGAGTACTTTATTTATACCATATTTACTCTTTCTTCTTTACCCTAACTTCTTTTGTGTCTCACTGATTCACAGTCCTCAAATTCATGACGTCTTCTTTAATTATTAACATTGCATACACACACATACACACACACACACACACACACACACGCACACACACACACTTGAATAATTAAATATTGCTTAAAATGGAATTCTAAAAGGTGAATTGGGTAATATAAAACTAAAATGTTATAAAAAATCACACTTTTAACTGAAGATTAAAGGAAATTGTTACTTCTTTTCATATTTGTGTACTTAGTGGATTATATGAGAAACTGTCAGAAATTGAGGTCTATTTCATGTTTATAAGTATTTGGTGTCTTCACTTAATAGGATCAGAGTATTGTATTTGTTTTCAGTACTAATCAAAAATCAAATGATTCATTAAGATAATATACAACTAAATTATAAACATAAAGTAACAGGAAATTATATCTACTATATATATTGTACTGGAATTTTGAAGTCCATCCATAGTAATAAGGTTCCTTCTGAAATAGGTCAATAAAATTTGACATTAGTATGACAGACAGTACACTGCGGTCTCTTTGATCAGAGACTGACTCTCCTTGTGGCAACAGTGGTCTAATATCCGGCCTCTGACCTATAATACTCTGTCAGCAACCATTGTAGGCAGAAAAGATCTAACTTCTCTAAAGTTGCAGAAAAATGGATACTTGTGAAGCTGGTCTAAAGTAAGTCTGGGGCTCTCCTTGAAGCCATCTCTGTAAGAGGATGGGAGGGTTTGCTTAGGTTTGGTCACAGGCTATGCCATTAGCAAAGAACCATAAACTTGGGATATAAATGCTTGATAAGTTATTTCTCTTCCCCCCAAATGATTCTATTCAAGCCATATTAAAGTATGTGTGGCCAGGTTTATGGGGAAACTGCTCTTGCATGGGAAGATCACTTCATTCCCAGGAATGAAGCCAGAGAAGTCACCATGAGGAACGACACAAAGGGGAGGAGGAAAAGTAAGAGAGAAAGCACAAGAGCAAAAACAGAAGAAGAAAAAAGGAAAGGAGGAGGAGGAGGAGGAGGAGGAGGAGGAGGAGGAGGAGGG
>JADRCD010190800.1:0-11385 GCA_019843815.1 Montemys delectorum | reverse complement strand
CTCTGAGATCCTGATATCCTGGTTTGACCAAGCTCCTGGAATCCTGGGATCCTATGATCCTGGTCATGCTAGAGCACCTGGGTGTGGAGCCTCCTCTAAAGGCTGTGTTACTGGCCACTGAGTTCATGCCCAACGTAGACTGGCTCAGACTGGTAGGAACCTGAGCACTGGTCAGGCAGGGTTCCTGCATCCCTGGATCCTGCTAGTCCCAGTTACTCCCAGTGGTGTTGGAACAGATGTTGTGTTCTCCTCACCCCTGATCCTAAGATGCTGGGCATGCTAGAGCACCTGGGAGTAGAGCCTCTTCTGGGGGCTGTGGGACTGGCTGCTGAGTTTGCACCATGGTAGACTGGCTCAGATTTGAAGGCCTAGCTCAAGGTTTTTATCTAATAAATAAAATAAACCCCTTTGCTTTATTGATTCTTTGAACTGTTTTTAGTCTCTTTCTATTTGCTTGTGCTCTAATTTTTTTTTCACTTTTCTCCTACTAGATTTTGGGTGGCTTCTGCTTTGGCATTTTTTTATTTACTTAAAACCCTTCTGTTTTTATTACTATAAACTTTTGTGTTAGTAATGTTTTCACTGTATCCCTTAAGTTTTGGTATGTTGTATTAACATTTTCATTTGTTTCAATAAGTTTTTGTAATTTCCTTTCTCCTCCTCCCCCGCCCCTTCTTCGCTTTTTTAGACCAGGCTGGCCTCAAACTCAAACTCACAGATCCCCCTGCCTCTCCTAGGTTCTGGGACCAAAGACACACGGCACTGTGTCCTGCTCCTCTTATACTTCTTCAGTGACTATGTCATGCTTTTGTACCATGTTGCTCATCACCAGGCACCATGCTGTTGACCACTTTATTTGTCCTGTTTTTGAAATTCTCACTGTCAACTATTTCAGCTTTTACCCTGTTGTAGTCAGAAACAATGTGTGTTCAAGCTTTTATCTTAGTTTTTAAGTGAATAAAAAAATTGACTTTGTGGCCTAGTACATGTCCTATTGTAGAAAATTGGCTATGTGCTAACGTAATGAATATGCATTCTATATCTATAGAATATATCAAAATCTATAGCTTTTTGCCTACAGTATAGTTTAATTCCCAGTGCCTTTTGCTGATTTGTTGTCTAGATGATCGACCCCTTTATGTCTTCTCCTGCTACCGTATTAGATAGTCTACCACCCAACTTTAAGTCTAAGGCTTGCTTTATAAATCTGGGCATTATGGCATTAGATAGATATATATATATTTACAATTCCTACATTTTATTTTAGTGATCCTGTACTGTGACCTTCTTTACCTCTTTGTATGGCTTTTCTTTCTCCCTCTAAGGTTACTTTTTGTGATCCAAACCTAGCTTTTTTGTTCACATTCGGTTTCTATTTGCATGGTATATCACTTTTCCTTCTATCAATTTCAATCTGTGCAAGTCTATAGTAGAGACATGCAGGATCTCTATCTATACAGGAGACCTACAGGTTTCCTATAGGTAGCATATTTCTCCCTCTTTGTTTAATGTCCATTCACTACATTCGCATCTTTTAATTTGGGGTTCAATGGATTTACATTCAAGGTTATTTTTGGTATAAAGGTTTCTGTCATTTTGTTAAATTTATTCTGAATATTCTTTAGTCTATCCCATCTCTCGATGCTTCCTAACTGTCCATGATGTCAGCTATTTTGCTCTACATGAGTTTCCTGATGGTGTGTCTCACCACAGATCAAGAGGAAGAGAACCAAATACCCATGGACTAAAATCTCTGAAAGAGTGACTCAAATAAACCTCTTCTCTTAGAGGCCCTCAGCCCTGTGAAGGCTCTGTGCCCCAGTGTAGGGGAATGCCCGGGGCCAATAAGTGGGAGAGGGTGGGGTGGCAGGCATGGGGAAGGGGGAGGTTTGTTCTTGTTGGTTTTTTTTGTTTGTTTTTTGGAGGGGAAACTGGGAAAGGAGAAATCATATGACATGTAAATAAAGAAAATATCTAATAAAAAAAGAAAAATAATATAACTATAATAAAATCAATGGGAGAATTAAATTAGGGTCAATAAATTTAAGTGGTTCAATCAAAAAAAAAAACCTCTCCTCTTTATAAGTTGTTTATCACAGTGATGGAATGCTGATTAATACAGCTAACATTCTGCTTAGTCTAACAAGGAAAGACCTAAAATGTGATTTGGGAGTTTCCTTCTAGAGTTTTAAAATCTTTCTCTTTGGGGTGTGTGTGTGTGTGTGTGTGTGTGTGTGTGTGTGTGTGTGCGCGCGCGCGCACGTGTTGTACTCATATCCAGCCATGTATGTAGAGGTGAGAGGTCAACCTCGGGTGTCATTCCTTGCCTTGTGCTGTATTTCATACACGGTCTCTTGGTTAGCATTGCTTTATATGCGAGGCTAGCTGGACTTTGAGCTTTTGGGGACTCCTCTGGCTCTACCTTCCATCTCCCAAGAGGGTATGCTGGTTACAGATTCATGTGTGCTTACCACAGTCTGCCACCGAGGCTTTCAACTCTTCGGTTTTGGTCTACCAAACTGATTTCCAAGGTTTCTATGTTTCTTTTTCAGGATCACCAGTGCTTTGCTCAATTTCTCATTTTTACCATGCACTGTTTCTCTAATTTTTTTTCGATCATCTCTCTTCTCTTTAAATATATGAGCTATTTTATAATTATTCTTTTGCATCTTATCAAGCACTTCAATGTATTTAGGATCTATTATGCTCACTTGAAGGTATCAGACAGCCTCATTATTTTCCTATTTCTAATGGTACATTATTTATATATATTCTATAATACATCATAACTCATGCACATGATGGGTCAATTATCTATGCCACTTTTGTAAGCCAGCTTCTACAGGAAAAGGCTTTCTCCTGAGGATATGCCTTGCAAGTTAGTTTGATATGCAAGTCTATTTTTGGGTCCAGTTGAGCTCTATAGTGTAGTTCTCCCTATACTATATATGTACTATACATAGGGACTATAGCTTGTTTGGCTATAATTAGTGAGTGTGTTGCAGTGTGTTCCACTGTAGGCTACATTAGTTACTTTCATGGCAGTGACCAAACTGCCTCACATACAGGGCTTAGGGTTCATGAATTCCAAGGAGTCAGTCCATATGCTTAAACAGGATACCACAGCCATCAGCACACATGACAAACAGAATTCTTTACATCCTATCAGAAAAATGTCATACAGAAACATATCAAGACACAATACATCCCCCCAGTCGCCTCCTTCCTCCAACTGGTTTCCATCATCTAACTTCACTTCTTCCCGATGCGCCATACCATGATCTATCAAAGGATTGATTACATCAGAACGCTTGTGATCTAATTGTCTCTGGAGATGGTCTCAGACATACCCAAAGGTGTGTGCTTCACTGATCCTACCACTCTTGGTCCAAGCAAGTTAACAGTCAGTATTAACCATCATAGAGATCAAAAGCACCCACTATGTCTGGTGGCCCCAAGGAGTCAGGGACACTCTAGCAGACCACATGAGTCCAGTGCAAACAGCAGTGGCTGTGGGCTGCCCACTTTGGAGACCTAATAGCTGTGGTAACATTCACAGCAGGTGAGTGGCAAGATTTTCTCAGGTAACTGCAGGAGTGAGCTCTGCTGCTGGCAATAGCCTCTAACACGGACAGACCCAAGAGCAACTGATACTTGACATAGCAGACTCCAGTCATCAGTCCCAGCCTTAGTTGGTGCCTCGCACTGGTAGAAGCAACATCAAGAAACTGATTTGATCCTAATCTCAAAAATTCATTAAATATTGATAAAAATAGGAACTGTTGTAGCTTGAACACTCAGGAAACCATGTTTAAGATTAATCCCATTTTGAGAGACTAAGAGGTTGGGAACATGAATCAATTACTTGGCTTAGAATGTACTTAGAATTAGATTAGGTCATCAGAACAAACATCATAATTGACTACTGGTGGTTTTATAAGGGGAAAATTGATATGCAGTACACACACACACACATGTACACACACACATGCACACACACATACATACATACATACACACACACATGCACACACACACACACACACACCACACACACACACACACACACACACACACACACACACACACACGTCTCTTGCCATGTGCTGCTCAGCTATCTGAAGACTCTGCCAGCAAGAAGCCTATCATCAGACCTCAATCCTGGGCCAGACTCATGAGCTAAAGTCAACTACTAGTTCATTTACCCAGTCTGTGGTATTGTGCTATTAGCAACTGAAAATGGACAAAGAGCCTGAAATAAAAGTGCAAGAGAATGATGATTGCAAGTCTTTTAAATATTAAAGGTAAAATGTAGAAGTTAGGTCTGGTTTTTCTTCCCAGCCCCATGTTCCCAGATATAAGATTCAGACTCAAAATCCATTTACAAATACCTTGGCCATATAGCTAGTCTCTTCTCTGACTAGATATAACTTAAAATGTTCCATTTATTCTAGCCTACACTCTGCCAAGTCGCTGGTTATCTGTGCTCAGGTACCATCTCCCCAACTGGCTCTACCTCAGAATTCTTTCTCTCTCCCAGATTTCCCACCTCTATTTCCTGTCAAAGTCACAGGCCATAGGCTTTTTAATTGACAGGTGATGCATCCATACAATACACAAGATATTCTCTTTACGGTAAAAATCAAGCTAAACGGATTTTCTTGAAAAGTCGTTCATGGGATATGTAATTTAAAGGCCTTAAAATAGTTTGAAATGAGTCGTTTCTCTAAGATGCTTTAGCACCTGCACAGGAAAACTACCCACTGAGCAACATCACTGCTGCTGCAACTATTTCTTACTCTGCTTTAGTTCTCTGACAGCCCATCCATGTGTTTCCTTAACTTTAATTTCTCCTGAACTATAATTTCTCTGTTCTTCACTTTCAAATTTCTTTCTAAGAAGAAAAAATCCTTAGAGGCTTGGGAAGGTATCCTCTACACATAGTTTCCTGGTTCATATATGCCAATATCTTCTGTTGGGGCATAGGTATACTCCCTTGGCAGAAACTCATTTTTCTTCCCAGAGTCCTCTGCATAGTCTTAGGATCTTGTCTTCTCCCTCCAGCAAACCCATATAAATATCTCTCAACTGCCAGATACTAGCAACTCAGGAATGACCCGAGCCTTCCTGCTAGCTACTCCAAGAACCTAGCCTAGGTGTGGGCTGATTTCAAGTCTACCCTTTCCAAGTGCCACCTAGCTAGAGCTATTCACTATCTCCTCCTCACCCACATTCCTCCAGAGGTCAGCTTTTCAGAAGCCACTGAGACTAAAAGCACAATATAAGGGCTTTGGAGCCAGGCATCACTGAACTTAAATGCTATGCAGCTCATAAAATGTGTGACTTTACGCAATGCACTGAACCTCTCTGAAACCTAATCTTCCTGGATATAAAATGCAAATTATAATTTCTTGTGCATTTCTTCAATAGATTGTTTGAGTATAACAAATAAAAACCAGAATATAATAATTACTAATAAATGAAAATGATAATTCTGTAATAACAATAATATTTTTCTGTAACTTGGAAAAGATTGGTCAGACAATCTTCTATATGAAGAGTTAGTAACAGCTTTGTATTAAAGCTACCTAGAAGTATATTGGCCCATGGCCAATTTGGTTCATCTAAGAAGCACTACGTGGTGGTACATGATGGTTTGGGACCATAATTCCACCACTCAGAAGGCTGAGGCACAAGCTCCGTGAAGTGAGTTCAAGGCCTGCCTAAGCTATATAGTGAGATAATCTGAAGAAGGAAGAGAGTGACTGGAGAGGAAAGAAAGAGGTGGAAATACCAAAGAGACCGTTATCTCCCATTTTTGTTTTTGTGTGTGTGCATGGATACGTGTGTGTGTGTGTAGGAACACTCATCCCTGTGTGTGTGGAGGCCAGAGGGAGATAACAAGTGTCTTCCTCTATCACCTCCCACTTTGTTTCCTGAGATAGGGCCTCTCGCTGCTTATAGAGTTCAACAACTGGCTAGGCTGGCTGACCAGCCTCCAGGACTGTCCTGCCTCCATCTCTTTGCTGGAATTACATGTGCCTGACACCACACCCAGCCCTTTCTGCAAGTGCTAGAGATCCAAACTCTACCCTTCACGCTTATGACACAGCCCTTTCCCCTTGCCTATTCCTCTCCCACATATCTCCCACATACTTAATCTAACCCAAGCTACTGGTTTTTTATCTCAAAATCAGACCTGATTCACTTCTACAACACGTTGTGAAACTGCATTTATACTCAGAAGATTCTAGCCCTACCAGACCTGAGGCCTTGCTCATAATTAAGCCCCATGCCTGGCCTCCTGAGCAAAATTTTGAAAAAATGTTGATACTTTAGAAAACTGTTCACAATATGTATAACAGTGGTTAGATTTAGATAAAACTTGAAGAGATTGTAGGAAATAGGCCTAACTTGCTTCTAGCTTCTAACACCAATATTCAGCATTTGTGTCTGTTTTATCAATGTTCACATCCTGCACATAAACCACATACAAGAAAGTCAGGTCCCTTACTTGACCAGTAATCCTGATAGCTTGGTTTTTACACACAAGTATGCCATGTATATCCTGAGCCCAGTAAAAGCTTTCATTTCATCAAGAGAAGCATCCCTGACATTCTTGGAATAATAGTAGTTTGGCTTTTCCGCATGCATTCGATGAGCATGAAAATTTGTCTTTTCTGTCATATTCTGCCAGAAGACATCCCTGATAAACAAGGAGAGAAAATCTACGTGCGTGCTTTCTTCAGTGATGTGGCCTGGGATGTTTACTGGTCCTTTATCATCCTCACTGAAGCTTAGATTCACATTTGGTACCACAAAGTTCCTAGCCCAACCCTCATCAATCACACCAGCATCTCTCCTATCACTTGGTTGAGGGGCATGGGCCCACCCCCTTCTTCCAACACTCTGTCTTTCATTTTTTAAAATCACCACTTTCACTCTCACTCAATGCTTCATCAATGTAATTGTCAATTGAATCACAAAGAGAAAGGTAATCCTTGCTAAATTCTCCCTCATCAGACTCTGAATTCTGTAAAATATTCACCACTTGTTGAACCAAGTAGCGAGTTGGCCTCAACTGTTTACCCGTTGAAGTCCTCTGTTCATTACTTGCTCACTTCATGGTCAATTTTGCCCCCCCCCCAAATAACTTCTAAATACAACCAAAACAGGCATTTGCAATAGGCAGCCATTTCCAATGAGCCGACATCATGTGCTATTCCTGCTATATGAGGAACTCAGTATTATAGAGATTTGCATCATTCCTGCTATAGTGGGAACTCAGTCTAGTAGGGCTAGAAAGGTGTTGATTACCATTGAGAGTGACAAAACTGAGGTGACCGAAAGTTCAGCAGAAATGCACACACAGAGACAAAAAAAAAAAAAAAAATCCAGATATGATTCAGAAACCAAGGAAAGACACTGATTCAGCCAAGTTCAGTTCAGGATATCAGAAACCCAGTATCTGTTACAGGGACTGAAGAGGTGACTCTGCAGCTAAGAGTTTGATTAACAGTGATTACATGATGGCTCACACCATCTGTAACTCCATTTTTAGAGGATCTGATACCCTCTTATGACTTCTGCAGGAGCCGTGCATGCATGTGGTACAGATACATACATGCAGGTTAAATATTCATGCATATAAAACAAAAGATAAATAATTTCTTTTAAAATATCCTATCTATAAGACACTGAGAATCCAGAGATGATCCAGGCATTATCACTACCATCAATGCATTTATGCCAAAGGATAATGTCCATCCGAATGCATGACTGACATGTTGGACGTAAATGAAGAGAGTGAGCCCCCAGGATTGAATCCTAGTAACTTTGTAAGGAGAGCAATAGTAGTAAAACTCTGTGTGTGTGTGTGTGTGTGTGTGTGTGTGTGTGTGTGTGTGTGTGTGTACTCATACAGGAGCACAAAAGGGGAAGCACCCAGCAGTGCTCAGGGAAAAGCTTTCTGGAAAAGATACCTAAGCCTTGCAAGGGAAAAATAAATCGTCAAAACTATGCATGCAAAGAAAAATTATGCACTGAAAGAAAACCAAACAGCTTGGGGAGAAAACTCCAGTGAGGCCGTGTCATTAGAACATCAAATGTGTGGGGAGACTGATAAGAAGCGAGCGGGGCTGAGCAGAGCGCAGGAAGCAACAGGCATGTCAGCGTGCTGAGAAGCATGGCCTTCCGGTTCGCCATCTACAAACCCTTGTCCTTGAGTTGCCAAGCCAGGGTCATCTGAGCACTAGAATGTTTTAATGATGTAGGAAGCTGCACTTTGGAGACAGCCACATAGCCAGGCACGAAGTTGATGCTCACACTCACTTCAAGCTCTTTGTTCCCTTCCTACCAATGCATAAATCAGTCGACAAAGATATAAGAAAATATCCACACACAAAAACTGGAGAATCTTAAAGAAAATGGCAAATGTCTTTAATCAAAGTATTGTTTTAGTAGGGTAATAAATACTGAATGGAGTTGTCTGTTTGGTCATGACAGCTGAAGATCTTGTCCTACTGAAAAGTTCCTTGTCAACAACAACAACAACAAATAGGGTCTGCAATTACATGAGAAATGTTCTTCTATATAGGAGTTTGACCATTGAATTTTTAAAGTAAAAATGTCCAATCAAGTAGCTTTACCTATTAATGAGTTCTGAGAAAAGTTATAAGGAATTAAAGTATCCATCAAAAATTGGTTGACACAACATTCTGCAGCATTGATATTCATGCTATTGGCTGGGTATGATGGCATACCCCTATAATCTTGTTAGAGGCAAAGGAATCAAAAGTTTGAGGCCAGCCTTAACATAACAAGACCACATGTCAAAAAAAAAAAATAGTCCTAATATTGGATGGAGATGTTCCATTTGCTGCTTTAAAACATTGATTTGTTAACTGTCAGCCAACAGAAACGTAATTAAAATGGGCTCAAGGATGCTTTGGGGAGAGTGGAAATATTCTAAACCTAGATTTTAGCAAACATTACACAGCTCACTAGATATACTGAATGGCATTGGTCTGTATACTTACACAAGTGAGTCTCCTGACACATAAATCTCATCATCAGTAAGAAGCAATGCTCAAGTAGAATACAATCTTGCTCTACACAGAAGGAAGTAGCCAGATGAACATGGGCTGTGTAGTCTTAAGTGTGTAACAATGATCTCAAACCTGGAGAGATGCCGAATACATCAAGAGTGACAATACAAATATGAGAGGTGACTGGCACTAGATGACCAATGCTCTCCTCAGCCTGAGGGAGTTTGAAACTCTTGGAGACACGGCATTTGGTCACATGAGGTCAGGGCAAGAACACAAGGAAAGCCACGGGATGTGTATCAGAGGAGTCGGTTCTGAAAGTACTCAGAAGGTAAGAAGGTGAACTGATGGTATCAACAGAGAAATGGCCAAGTAGTTGCTTTGGGGAAACAGACATTTGGGATTGGCCCTGCCACTGGAGCAAAGGGCACGTTGAGTTTGGAGGAGAATCTGTGGCAAGGATTGTTTGAAGAGAAGTAAATCAGTTGAATGAACATCGGAAGAGGCAGGAAGAGCAAAGAGGTGCCTTCCCAGGAGAGCTATGCTGTGATAGTCGTCACAGTAGCTGGAGCCGGGCTTCTAAAACCTCTCTACACCATCCATTTGCTCTTTGTACCAACAGGGTCTCAAACCTGTTGTTCTGGACAAGACCAAGCTAAAATGACCTGTAGATGGACTGGAGCTGGTCTCTAAAATCTAACATAAGCAGAAACCACTTTTTGTTATTTTTAGACAGTTTGGCTTGGGCCTTGTAGTTGCTGCTGCTGCTGCTGCTGTTTATTTAATAATGTTTTCACTCACATTTTAGTGAGCATGTCATTTATTTCTGTATGCACGTCTTATGTGTGAGAGTGCATGCACGAGTGTGGGCCTGTGGAGGAGACCACTATTCAATATCAGAAGCCTTCCTTGACTGCTCTTCACCTGCTTTCTTGTGGCAGGGTCTCTCACTGAACTTACTGATTCGGCTACCCTGGCTGCTCAGCAGCACCCATCCCAGACCCTGGAAGCCCCCTGTCTCCCCTCTCAGCTCTGGGGTTACAAGCATGTCACATGTTACCACACTTCTCATGAATTCTTGGGATCAAGCTCAGGCTCCTGTGCTTGCGAACACTCTTCTGACTTTCCACCTGCCCGGGCCCTGCTTTGGCATTTTTATGCATAGAATACATTTGTCATGTTTGTTACCCTAGTCCATCCTCCTCCTGCCTGCCTTCCATCATACTCTGGCCTCATTACTCACATAGCATAGTCACCCTTTTGTGCTTATATCATCCATTCATAGACAGACAGACAGATGGATGGATGGACAGACAGATGGACAGATAGATGATGGATGGATAGATGGATGGATGATAGATAGATAGATAGATAGATAGATAGATAGATGATAGATTTTTCCATAGAAAAGACATAGTATGTATTTTAAAGATATAAAAAGAAACATGTTAGGAGGGGAATTTAGTATCTATAACTTAAAAAAAATAGAAGGGAGAGAATTCCAAATGGCCACCCACTTTCATGGAAAACACAGAGATGAAAAGATTGTAGAGAAAGGGATGATAGTGTATGTCTGGAAGGTTGGGAATGGAGACAGAGCATATGAGCCAAGCCACTCTGTCTAAGAATGATTGCCTGTGAGAAGCATAGAAAAGGAGGAACAGAGGAAGTGGAAAACATTATGTAAAACACCGCATTCCTCTGTCTTGTTCCTTGGTAGAAAAAAAAAAATAGAATCTGGCTTCAAGGAACTGTTCTGAGTTCTTCCTTCTGGAGGTCTAAGTTACAAAACAGTTGAAGCATGGATTAACAAGAGCCCACGATGTCTCGGACATACAGAGCAGCCGCCACGTGTGATGCTCGTAGAACTCTTCAAGGCATGCAGTCATGGTTCTGCAGGAAGACTCGCTGCAAAGCCTTCCTTCTACAAAACTAATGACTTGGCAATGTGTTTGTGATGCTCCTTCTAACGTGCTGCAGGATACTTTAGCCGCTGCTTTGTGTATTCTGGCTCATGAACATTATTTCTCACTACAGTTTGAAATCTAAACCATGGGTTTAGCTATGGTTGTTGCCAGACAGCAAAATACAGTGTTAGGATAAAATACATAAATTAGTGTTGTCATTTTGAAGTCTGAACCTTATTCAGAATAAAAAGAACTTGAACAACCTCATACTTACAGGTGTTTGAGGTGGAGGCCTGCATTTTGCCTCCAATGAACAGACTCTGCCAGGCACGAAAGATCGGCAACGCTTCATTCCCAAATGAAGCAATAAATCTAGGATTGACAGCTCCACAGATCCATCACCAGGTCAGAGGGATCTGTGCTCTGGCACC
>JADRCD010190799.1:0-15455 GCA_019843815.1 Montemys delectorum | reverse complement strand
TCTCTCTCTCTCTCTCTCTCTCTCTCTCTCTCTCTCTCTCTCTCTCTTTCCTTTTTCTCCTAGTCCTTTGAGAATGGCTCTCCCTGACAAGAAAATCAGAGGAAAGCACAGCTTCTTTCAGCTGTCTCTTTCTGGGTTTTCTCACATGAAACGATGTCCAGGCTGCCGTTCCCCATTCTGTTATTATGACATGAAAAATTAATTTCTAATATTTTACCTTTACCAGCTGCAAGCAGCTTGCGTATGTTCAAGCAGCACCAGGAGAAAAATGAGTGGAGAGTGCAACACAGAGAACAGCTTTCCTAGCTTAAAAAGAAAAAAAACATGGTAGCACTTGATTTTAGTTATGTGTTGCATTATGAAAGGCAGTCGCCCTCTACCTGGCACCTTATCAGAACAGTTCTTCCTGGCTTCAGAATCATTGGGGTTTTAGTATTGTCCATGCTGGGCATATGTAGGGAGGGGTTAAAAAAATCTGCTTAGACTTCTTCAGGATTGGTGGCTCATGGAAGCAAGGAAAACAATCTTTCAACAACTGTTCTGATCTCCAAGGAAGATGTGGTTTATACTGTCAACATTTCACAATTGAATACTTGTCATAGTATCTGACTGGGCGACTCCATCATTCCAGTACTATTTTTACACTCAAAAGGAATTCCTTAAATCTAAATCAGATCATGTCAATCTGTCTCCTTGTTTACCATATACTTCTACAGCACCTTTACTGTCTATGACCAATTTTCCCTCCAAACCCATTCTTTCTAGCTTGGAATGCCCACTACAATCTCTGCTACAGACTACATTTCCCAGCTTCCCTTGTGACTACAAAGTCTTGTGGCCAAAACCTCACCAATGGAATGAGCTGAAGGCATATAGATATTTATGTAAAAGGAAACCAACCTCTCCCCTGACCTTGCTTTCCTCTTCTCTGTGGCCAGCTTCAACTGCAGGAAGGAAGAAATCTCTTTCTGAATGCTCTCTGTGAGCAAACCACCATGCTCCTAAGGGCTGTGACTTGAATCAAAAATAATGCTTCTCTTCTTTAAGCACTACACTACAGTTTTAGGGCCACCAGTTCTGGAACAGTCTAAGCAAGGTAAAAATAAAAACCAGCTTCCCTACACACATCCCACAGTGAATAGAACCATCCCCAGAGGACATCAGCTTTGTCCCAGCAGCTCAGTGTTAAACTAATATATAGGACTCTGCTCCGCAGGACTTCCTTCAGTCTTGCCAGGCAGGCTTGCAAATGCTCATGAGCCTCCAAGTATACACTGTCCGACCTATAGGAAGGCCATGGATAAGATGCCATATATCCCTACAGAAGCCATGGTTCACTGTGTCTCTGCCATCCATTCTCCCTGCTACTGAAAGCAATAGTCTAATGTCTTCTTGAGGAACTTAACTGCCTCCTCATTCTTAACCATATGATTAGAAAGATGTCTGCTTTATTCCGTTTCATAGATAATTCTTGATACCTAAAGTCTTTGATACCTCGTTCCACCAGGGCTCAGAAAATGTCACTCTATATACTAGTGCTTTAATGTGCTGGGTACTTCGTGATGAGATAGAGAATTAGAGGCTAGCAGTTCTCCCTGACTCCCCAACTCTCACGTCTCCCTGAGGTAGGCCATAGAAACCAAAATCCCTCTTTTCTGACATGGATCACAGAAATTAGAGCTTCTCTCTTCATAGAGCCTGAGACTATCACCCCTGACAATCTCTGAAGTACCCAAAGACCTCTGTGTGACAAATATCCTGCCTTAAAACTGATAAAGGAGATATCATATAGAGAAACAGTAAATGATCTGTACATAATGGTGGTCAACTCGGTTGGTAGAGTACTTGCTTAGCATGCACCACCAAGTTCAGTCGCCAGCACATCCTAAAGCAGGGTTTGTGATAGAAGCCTGTAGCATCAGCACTTGGGAGGCAAACGAGGCAGAATCAAAAGTTTGAGATCATCCTTGGCCACATAGCGAGTTTGAGGACAACCTGGGGTATAGAAGACCCTATCTTAAAAAAAAGAAACAACAAAAAAAAATCCCTAACAGACATTGCCAGGATTCTTTATTTTGTTACCATTAGGTCATACCAATCATTTTTCTACCTGGTTGTTCATTTTTCTCAAACATAAATATTTCCCTGATTTAGATATCTTCGTTTCTAAATTCTTATGTGTGATATAAAATCTGTTAAGTAACCTTTAAGCTATCCCTGGTTATTTGTTTATAAGAGCCAATACACTTCCTATGGACTACAGTGATTAATCCAGACACATGGTCCAATGTGTAAAGTAGGTCCCCAACCACAGTTATGTTTCCTGGAGAGGGTGGGTGCATGTTTGAGGCATGTGACCATGGCTACCATTTTTCTGCAAGAACAGACACAGTCTGACGAGAAGGAAATGCATAGCTGAGAAAGTTCTGGAAAAGATGGAGCCAGGACCTTGGTAAGATTTCCTGAATTAAGCATCTACACCCGAAGAGCTTACCTACCTGTAGTTTAAGTTCAGGCAACTTGAGTTGGGTACTATTGCTCTCAGCATGGCGAACTCTCACATAGATTGCAAAAGATCCTCCCTTGGAGCAGGTTGTCTTGTTTTAATCTTTTAGAAACTTTTTACTAATTCATTGTGATTTTCACATCAGGCAGTCTCACTCTTCCCACCCCCTCACCGTTTGCCCTTGCAACTCCCCAAGATAAAAAATCACACAAACAAGACAATCATCATCAACAACAACAGCAACAACTCATAGGAAACATCTCATCGTGGAAGCTGTATTGTGTCACAGTGTGTCCCACAGTTTGTCCTGAAGTGGAAACTCAAGAGTTCTTTGGAGAGTCAGTTGTGTGGGATGGTGTTTTGCTGGGGCAAACACGTGAAGGAGTGCTTTCCTCAAGTGGACACAGGTAAAAGACTAAGTCAGTCTCATGAAGAAACGTCTCACTGAAGCAGACACAGGAGAGAGGATGTTCTGCTAAAGCGAGCACGTGAAAGGACACGTGATGAGGGATTCTTTGCTAACAACACACATGTATTGGTCCACCTTACATTGCATAGTTGAGCTCCATTTATCAGGACTCTGCAGACTGGGGCTGATTGGATGCACGTGCTGACGCAAGGCACAAGGAGGACACGCGATATTTGGAGGGTATAAATAGGACTTGACAGAGTGATGGAGGAGAGCGTGGCTTGACGGTACAGCTAGATTTGCGACTCTTGTGGTTCTCACACCTTCACTGATCTTCACTTCCCTCAGAGAGCCACAGCCTAGAGAACTTCTCCTGGCGTTCCGTTCCTGCAGGTCCCTCCTGCTGACTCCTGCTGAGGCCTAGGCCAGGCCATCACTGCTAGGTAGTGCCACTGTTGATGCAAATTCCAGTTTGCTAACCAGACCCTACCTAACGGGACTGCTGGTGTATCCATAAGGTGTTCGCAAGTGGATGGAGCTGCCACTGCCTGCTGACCTGTGCACTGAACTGCTAATTTCCACACAGCGCAGACAGGAGTTGCTCCAAAGAACCTTTCTAAACAGGTGCACTTCTCCCGTATCCTTTCTTTCCTACTACCTCTGGTGGGTGGTGGGCTGCAAGGAAGGTTAAAGTGTTTAAGAACCATCATTAAAATTAGGATTTGAAAAAAAATTAAAGGTATAATGTTCCTCTGTCCACACATCTTCACTTACAAATGTTCATTATAATGAGTCATTGGTCAGGTTCAAGGTCTCTGGCTTCTGTGATCTGGATCCTCACTATTCCTCCTGGTTATGTAACTTTAATCATTCTGTGGGCCCTGGATGTCCAGGAGTTTGGGAGCCCCGATCTGGGTCTTGTCACAGCCTATGGATCCTGATCCTTCCTTCCGAACTCCTCCGTTTTTGGAACCCCAGAAATGACTGGATTCCCAGGAGTCAGGGAACCCCACCTTCTGCCTCCCACATCTTAGCCTGTGTTTTCCCACAGGCTGGTCAGTGTCCCAGCTCTTCCCTAAAGCCCAGCAGTGACAGCAGTGATTTCCAGGGGACATAGTCAAACAGTCAAGTACTCCCCACTTTTTTGCCTCCCTCACAGCACTTTATCATTCCAGGGGTGGGACAGAACATGGGACAACAGAGTGGTTTCTCATTTCTGCCCCCGGGTTCTATTAGATGACAGGACTATAAAATCAAATTATAAAATTATATAATGTACATTTGGGTTAAAGTTGCTATATATTTAAAATATCGTACAACAGATTGATTTACCATGAGAGCAATGTCTCAAACAGTTTTTCCTCATGTGGGAATATCCAGTTCCTTGCATGAACTTTGATACTTTTGTTTTTTTAAAATAACTTAAACATCCCACTTGATGGCTGACTAAAACCAGTGCCTTTTGAAGACAGAGGAGCATGGGCACCATGTTAAACTTATGGCATCAGTTTGAAGTTAAATGTCTAGACTGTATGAGGTACCACAAGACCAGGAAGCAAGGAGTATGTGTCTGCTGGGAACAAACAGAGGGAGCAATTGAGCACATCTAGCTGGGCTTGTAATCCATGATTCTGTCCTTGCTAGGAGGCTTGATGTTCTAGATCAGACAACAGAGGGAAAATGGGACTTATGACACTCTGAGGGAAGCCAACTTCTGAATGTCCAGGATGAGGCATATAGACTTATGGGTAGATTGGAAAGGTCTTAGAGTCAAATCTCATGGAGAAGCCCACATGTGAGGGTTGGACCATTCTAGAAGTTGGAGGAGACGCGACTTGAGGGTAACTGGGCCCCAACTCTAATTCCTAAAATTCATATTTCCTAGCTGGTGCTAAATCTCAGGATTGTACGGCTCTGTAATTACAACTTAATTCAGGCTCCTGTGGAGTCCAAAGTGCGAGTTACTGTTTCAAAGTCTTTGGGAACTGACTTAAAAATCAGAATCTTAGAAATTTTTGCCATCAAGTGGGAAATATTGGGCAGAGTCCCTGTGATCAGGAGATGTGCCAGTTCTTACCTTGTGATTAACTTGAACACATAGAAGGACCAGAAACAGGGCAAGACCCTGACTCCCAACAGCTCACTCGTCATGATTCGCTTCCGCAAACCAGGCTACCTCCTACCATTTCTACTACCTCCAGTCCCCAACGTATGAGCTTGTGTGAAACATCCCAGACTCATGCCCTTAGCAGGTTGGTGTTGCATGATGGTTGAGAATTGAGAGCAAAGCAGAAGAGATAAAGCCAAGGCAGCGAAGAGGGTTGTCAGGAGCCATCTAGAAACATTGGCCGCCAGCGCAGCATCTTTCATGGGTTGTGCAGTCTCTGATATCAACGATGATTTCCAATTTAATACAAATTTTTTTCTCCCAGAACTAAGTTTTAATATGCCATAAGCATGTTTCTGTAGCAATCTTAAGTAAACATGAGGTAATCAATGGCTTCTGAGAGAGAAGGGATGAAGCTAATGATAGGTATCCAATCCCAAGTGATCAGTGCTAAATGCATGTACATACGGGCAGTACGAAATAAACTGTGAAGAGTGTGTGTGTGTGTGTGTGTGTGTGTGTGTGTGTATGTGTGTGTGTGTGTGTGTGTGTGAGAGAGAGAGAGAGAGAGAGAGAGAGAGAGAGAGAGAGAGAGAGAGAGAATGATTAGAATTCTAATCACATAAGAAGAGGTCATGATTTTGAGAGGGAGTCAGGGGATACAGGAGTTAGGGGTAGAAGAGGAAAGATAGAAATACAGTACACAGGTGTGAAAGTCTCAAAAAATAATAAAATGAACACGCACACTTTCCACTTCTGTTTTCCCCCACGTGGTGGGGACTGTCCTCACTGAGAGACAGGAGAGATGTGGTAAATCAGACTGTGGAAAGTTCACTAGACACAATGAGGTCTATTTACGGCCCTACCGTGCTCTCAGGTAAAGGCTCACACCTCTCTAAGCACTTCAACTTGACCTCGAGATTATCCCGGACATTTTTACTTGTTTAAGGAAAACGGAGGTTCCTGCTATAACAAGATGTTCCGCCAAGCACACTGACAGAACTACGCTCAAGAGGAAGACTTGGATGCAGCTCTGATTTTGTGGTTTCATCTTTTTATGGCAGGAAAAGTGACAAAAAACATTCCTGGGGTTTTATAATATGTGCTGTTATGAACTCTGTGGCGGGAACAAAAGCAGGTAGCATATCCTGGGAGGTTGTATGCTCTTCTGTATCATCATAACAAACATATACTTAATTATCAACTATAGTTTATATTGAGATATAATTGATAAGCCTCAACTTTAAAAAGCAGGTGCCAATTAATGTTTCACGGGCAAAGGCAGTAGATGACAGAAGGTCTGACCTTATAGATACTGATGGCAGCCAGCTATTGGTCAATTGCCATGATTCAGTCTAGATTTGCTTGATGCTAAAGCCTTGACATTAAAATAAACATTATGCTTTGTGTGTATAAAAGTATCTGCTATCGTTTCTTTCTTAGACGGCCTGGTATTTGCACTTGTGTGATAATGTGCCATGATTTTATATGAGGAAAGGTCAATTGATTAGCCTGACTTTGACCAACTTTGTGAAGGGGTGTAAAACTGTTAATATCTTCCATCTCTAAGGATGGACAGCTTCCTAGAACTCACAGGTAGTTAAAACAACAACAGAAATAGTTTGGAAAGCCTGCAGAACTCCCACCTGGGACTGATGGCCAGCTGTCAGGCCTGGGTGACTGACTGCCATTGGCTGTGTCTCTGCAGGTGGTATTGACATTGATGGATGATGATGGATGACCAGACACAGCCCCACCCCTCACCTACTTACCCATATGCATGACAGTAGGGCTCCCTTCCTAAAGCCCTGGCCAACAATGCCTCCTCTAAGTCTTAGTGTTTAGCTGTGTAAAAACATCACATTGGGATCCAACAGAGATTCAGCTACAAGTATGGAGCTATTTAATGAGTTGCTAATGTGAAAATAATTTTCTTTCCTGAATTTTGAATCCTGATTTAGGAATAAAGACGGGGCGGGAGGCCATACAACTGGTAATGACAGAAAGTGGCTTTCAGGAAATGCTAAAGCAGTAAGCTTCCCTTGTCAGGGTTTGACAGGAGCTTGTTCATCCATCACATCTTCTGCTTCCTCCTACTTCCCATTTCTCCTCATCCAACTCCCATAACTCCGTGCATGCACACTTTTCCTATGCCCCTCCTTTCACCGGAGCCACTCTACCTTTTCAGTGAACGTTCTCAACATCTTGCCTGTTCCTGCTTCTCCAGACCCTCCTTCATTCTCCTCATTTCCCTATCTTTTAATCTCTCTGCCTAAAGAAAAATTCAGATAATATATAATTTTACCTGTCCCTGGGTTTGTCCACTTGGCTGTACAGAAAAGACTCTTAGTGCTGTATGAGATATTGGTGCAAAACCTCAGAGCTTGAACTCAAACTTCAGCAGCACATCTGAACTCTGCCACTCACTTGCTGTGTGACCTTTGACAAGTTGCTTAACTTCTATATATCTTAGTTTTATCATCATTAAAATAAAGGTAGGATAGATAAAATGACATATTATCTGAGCTTTTGCTTACCTGAGACACATGTAGTAACAGAAAATGGGCTAACATTGGTTTAGGGTCTCGCTAGAGTTGTTAGTTTGGTAAGCGGGTATATAAAAGCATATGGTATTGTTTATATAACTTTGATTGAAAATTTCCATAAGGAAGGACCCAAAATCTTTCATGACAATATTTAAAAGTGTCAGTAATTCTAATTTCTTGATAAAGCTGTTTGTGAAATTTTCTGACAGTGTTTGATACCAGTAAACAATGTGCAAATATGAAATATTTACCTTACTGGCGCTCCTGGGATCAGCTAATCTAAAACGTATACTTACTACTAAGAAAACTGCAATTTTAGTACTCTAATATATATACATATATATAAATAATTATATATAAATGATTATATATACATATATATGTATATATATATATATAACTTTACATATGAGAGTTCATTCCTAGAATGTCTTCCTTTCTCTCTCTCTCTTTCTCTCCCTCTCTCTGTCTCCCTCTCTCTCTAGCTTATTAAATGCTTAGTTCAAGGCTCGGTTTTCTTCCTCCCAAAAATGTGCAGCACTAAGTTATGTATGCTCGGTAAGTGCCCTACCACTGAACTATATCCACATTTCTCTCCTATGGCTTTTCAAGAGCCTTTAAGCTGTTTCTGGTTCCTGACTTGCCTTCCATCCCTTTTAATGCAGCCAGTGGCATGGAGGTCAAGGGAGGGAGTCAGAGGCAAGCATCTTTGTAGGGGTGAGCATGACTGGAGCTTAGGGTGATGAGAGATGTGAAGCTAGTTCTGACCCTACAGTCAGATCATGCTGGAAGGAGAGAGACGCAGTTCAGAGGAACAAAGCTGTTTTGGAGGTTACAGCATTCTCCATGTATCAGAGTATTTGATGAGAAACTAGCAACAGTTAAAAGGGAAAAAACTCATGGGAGAAAGAGAAAGAGAGAGACCATGAATAAGCTGGAGAGATGGCAGTTAAGAGATCTTCCAGAGGTCTTGAGTTCAATTCCCAGCAACCACATGGTGGCTCACAACCATCTCATACTGAAATCTGATGACCCTCTCTGGTATGCAGGTGTAAATGCAGATATACATTAAATAAATAAAACTTTAAGAGAGAGAGAGAGACCGAGACCATGAGTAAAGACAATATTGTCTCTCGGGGACAGACTGAGGACAAGGACTGAGAAAGACACAGGAGCAAGATAATCCTAGGTCTAGATCACTGAGCATCACTGAGACCATGGTGCAATATGCAGAAACTGCATGGGTTTGGTTCTCAAGAGCTCAATCTGAGGTGCCTCAGAGTATCCTTGGAGAATTATCAAGAAACATGAAAACTCAGTAAAAAGTTCAGTAGCCCAATTTAAAAAAAAAAAAGGACGCAGCTCAGAGGAGGAAACTAAAGCGTACGTCACGGTTATGAGAGTTGCTCCGTGTCATTAGCTGCAGACAAAACTACATATTCTCTCCTATATAGAGATGTTTAAAACATTTGTCTGAATGTCAAATAATGATCAGTAAAGTCTGGGGAGAGTGTGGGGAGGGACATAGGACGAGGTAGGCTAATGGGTGTCAAAACATAAATAGCCGAAAGCCCTAATGTTCTTTAGTACAATGTGGTGATCATAGTACACCATGAGCTATTGTTGATTTTATGAACAACTAGAAAAGAAGTACTCAAAAGCAGCAGGAAATTATAATCTCAATTATGATGATTTGGTCAGTCTCTATTGTATGATATGATGTGTCATGGGGTAGTCACACTAAAATAAGCACACACAATTATTACATGTTAGTCAGCAAATGTTTCAAATGTCTAAAAAGACAGAAAAGCTAAATACTGTAAGTTAATCATTATATATTTCATATATAAATTATATGAAAATTATCATCATGTATAAAATGATCACCCTATATCCAGAAGTATATACAGTTAAAACAATGATTAATAAACAATGTTTAAAGAAGCGATGATTTGGCTCACCTTTGGGATCTCTGGTTGTTGGTTTGTTTTTCTTATTTTTAGCACACAATGTGCAAAAACTTAATCTTAAGTGGGAGGTAATTAGAATAAATAAGATAAAGAAAAATCAAAGATTTAATTAAGACCATCTCCAATATATGCCTGCTGAAATGCAATTGAATCAAGTGAGACATTTAATCTGAGAAACGCATTAATAGATAACAAGTTGAACTGTGTGTATACATTGTAGGATAAGAAAATATAGATGGCGCTCTCTCAGAAATTATTCCTCTATTCATTAACAGCAGTAAGAAACTATAGCACTGAGGAAGGAGTAGATGGTCACGCCCAGTTTCTGGTTTGATTAATAAGCCACAGCCTCTCTTTTTCGTTTGTAAGGAGCCTTCCTGTCATGGCATGGTCCCTCGAGAACTCCAGACTACAAAGCGATAACATCTGGTGCCCATTATTCCCCAGATCTGTTGTGATTACTCCATATGATAAGCCCGGCCAATTGCTGTGGGCAAGGAATTTCGACGTTCGTTCCCCCGATCCAGGCTTTGGAGCTGTCACTTCTGGTTTGTGACCCCTACTAATTTGCCACCACAATTTCCAATATCTGCTATAATTCCACAAGGAAATCTTGGTGCCTTGCAGGAGCAATGGACTGTGTGGCTGGACAGAAGGCTCACCCTGATCATCAAAAGGAGAGGTTTATCAATTAGCTCAAGCAGCCCGCCCTCACTTCCGTTCTGGCACACTGATGAAATTGTCCAGGACAACTTCACATTTGCCGGTGACAGAAACTAAGAAGCATCCAAAAGGAAAAGAAAAGACAGAAAGAACAAAGGAAAAGAGGTGGCAGAGTGGCTTGTCATTTCAGATGGTGGAAGAATATTTCTCCCCATGAAAGGAGCAGCTACAATACTTGATAGAACTCATTATTACTGGCACTGGCTGGATTACAAGTCCCTTTAAAATTCAACCCAGCTGACACATTTATGTGAGTTTTGAAAACTTATCTGAAACCACTATAAATTGCAAAAAAAAAAAAAATTTGAGAAGATGAAGATAATTAAACAATAAAAATTTTCACCAAATTGATAACTGTTGAATAACTTTTCTTCTGAAATGGATATTAATATTGTTATCAAATAAGTTGTGAAGATAAAAGAACCTTTCAACAAGCTGATATTTGAAGGAACAGAGATAACTCCTGCTGTATGCTTTTCCCCCGGTAGTCACTTGAAAATTATTTGATTTAAAATACTTTTAGAAGCACATAAATGTTATAGTGCTTTTGAAAATATTAGTGAAAATTTTGGCTATTGTTTAGAAAAATAAAACTAAATAGTGAACGATAACAATTTACTACCACTTATTTAATAGAACTTATAGTCCCTAAATGTGATTAAAAGTAGTTACACATCACTTATGTTCATATGCCAGTTAATTCTGCATTCAAAGTGGAGGTCCCTGCATTTCTACTCTGCCACTTAAGTGTTTTTCCATGGTTCGAATTCAGATCTAAGATTCCAGACAGAGGGTGTTTACAATGAAACTAACGTAAAATTATCAGATGCTAAATTGTATAAATAATGCTTAAATTTGTACAACCAGAAGCTATGCAGCGAATGGAAAGATGAGTAAGTTAAAATAGAGGTCTGAAGAGAGAGGGTTAGCCTGGCTTATGCAGTGATTCTGAGTAGCTTTATCTTCTCTCTGGCAGCAGTGAGGGGGACTGGGTGATGGAAGAGTTGATTTAGGGAACGTTAAGTGTGAAATGTCACCTACTCATGTGTTTGAACTCTTGATTCCCAATGTAAGTGCTGTTTGGGGAAGGCTGTGGAGCCCTTGAGTGGAGTGGCAGGTGCCTCGGCAGTTCTTGGGAGCTGTAATCTGGCCTTGCTTCCTCTAGGTCTCTCTACTCCCTGGCCTCTGAGCTGTGACCATGAGGAGAGACAAGCTCTTTGCACCCCGGAGGGGCTGCTTCCTCGCAACCCTCAATGCCTTCCACCATGATGGTCTGAAATCCTCTGAAACATGAGCCCAATTAAAAGCTCGTCTTTCTCGAGTGGCTCCTCTCAAGTATTTGTTGCAGTCCTGAACAAAGTAAAGGAATGGGGAAAACAGAGATACCCTCCAGTCTCACTTTGCCTTAGTTTGCATAGAATTCTTATTTTCTTTTTTAAATTGACTAATTTTTTTTTTCAGTGATGGTTCTTGCTCATCCCACCATTACCCTGTGTGATGGTTTGTATATGCTTGGTCTGGGGAGAGGCACTATTAGTAGGCATTGTTGGAATAGGGGTGTCACTATGGATGTGAGCTTTAATACCCTAATCTTAGTTTCCTGGAAGCCAGTATTCTGCTAGCAGCCTTCAGGTGAAGATGTAGAACTCTCAGCTTCTCCTGTACCACGCCTGCCTGGATGCAGCCATGTTCCCACCTTGATGATAAAGGACTGAACCTCTGAATCTGTAAGCCAGCCCCAATTAAATGTTGTCCTTAGCCAGGCGGTGGTGGCGCACGCCTTTAATCCCAGCACTTGAGAGGCAGAGGCAGGCGGATTTCTGAGTTCGAGGTCAGCCTTGTCTACAGAATGAGTCCAGGACAGCCAGGGCTACACAGAGAAACTCTGTTTCGAAAAAAAAAATGTTGTCCTTACAAGAGTTGCCTTGGTCATGGTGTCTGTTCACAGCAGAAAAACCCCTAACTAGGACACGCTGGCAGTGCACATCTTGGTAAGTGTTCGTTCATCCTCTTTGTCTTTGCTTCTTCCTTCTAATCTCTAGTCTGCAAGACTCCAAGGGTCCTTCCTACCTAGGGTCCTGTCTGCCTGGAAAGGCAAGCAAGCTCAGTGGTAAAGCTGATTCATGTGGCCTAAGAATGTAGGCTCTTGCTGAATTTAGAGAAGCCTGACTGTCAGCTGCTGGTCATGTGCAAACAATATCCCCTTAAGAATAAACTCCCCTCAGCTTTACACTTTAAAGCTGCTATCATGATCAAGAACTGTAGGCAAGGCACTGACTAGAACAGAATGGACAATTTCTCATTAAAGCTGGGTATAGTAGATGCCGGGAATTCTAACCCCAGTCTCTCTGTTACTCCAGGAGGCTGAGGCAGGAGAATTATCAGAAATTTGAACCCAGAGTAGCCTACATTGTGAGCCAGCGGGTATTTTTTCTTTGTAAATTATTTAGATTACTTTACTATTTTTCATGTTTTCTCCTTTTAGAAAGAATCACACTTAGCCGGGTGGTAGCAGTGCCTTTAATCCCAGCATTTGGGAGGCAAAGCCAGGCAGATCTCTGAGTCTACAGAGAGATAGTTTTAGGACAGCTAGGGTTACACAGAGAAACCCTGTCTTGAAAAACAAAAAAGAAAAAGAGGGTGAGAAACAATTTACTAAATCCAAACACCATAATATAAGGAAATCTAAAAGTTGTTTCCATAGTGACTGCAAAGAGCTTTGCCCACTTTTCCAGATGTGTTTTGCCAACTCCTCAGTTGTATTGATCTGCTGTTTAAGCTCATAAGGGTTTGATCTGTGCTAGCACGGATATAGTTTGGAACATGTGTGCAGTTTAAGTGAGGCAAAACATACTATCCTTCTGGTTTAAGTCATTAAACCAGGCTCTACAATTATTTGTGAAAGATGAATCAGGTAAGCAGCCTTGCTGAGCCTATTTTTAACAAAAGGAAAAGTTACTCTGGCTTTCTCTTAATGCATCCTGGTGCAGGGCAATCCCCCGGGGTAGCGAGGCACACACTTGAGCCCCAGCCCAGGTCCCAGTGGTTCCACTTGACTAGGCTTCCAGAGCAGCAGCGTTGTGTTCTGTGAGAAGAGGTCAAACCCCCTCCATTGACACTAATGGACCATTTTATGCAAAACTGTTCATTTTCCAAAAATGACCATGTCCGACTGGTGGAGTTGTTCACAAATATCACTTTACTAAATGAATGCTCTTCATGCATAGCCTCCTTCCCTTCAGTAGGGTGGATGCTGCATGCGATGATTTGGCACCCAAGAAGGAGGCTGTTCAACTCTACTGTGTCAGTCCAATAGCACGTTCCAGTCTCTGCACATAGACAATGCCACGCTCACACTGATACACAGGTCAACACAAAATTTGACTCTGCCTGTCCCTGTGTTACCTCCTCTTCTGCAGCCGGATATGCACAAGGCTTTAGGGGTTCAGGACCACAGGAAAATCCCTTAGAACTCCCATCCCCACATGAATACTTATTTATTCCTTCAAACAATGCTGACTATGGAAGTGCGCGCCATGAGACTCACATTACCGCTTCTGAACACTGAAACCCTGGAGACCAACTCCAGCTGAGCACGCACACTATCAGTTCCTGAGAGCTTTGCTTGTACTGAAAAACCCCTCCAACCACGTGACAAGTCCAAAGACAAGCCAGTGTGAAGAAAGGAAGGTAGTTTCATCTAAAAAAAAAAAAAAGAAAGAAAGAAAGAAAGAAAGAAAGAAAGAAAGAAAGAAAGAAAGAAAGGAGAAATAGGACTTATTGAAGATCGGGAGGGAGAACGGAAGTAATAAGCTTAGATGTTGCTTAAGACATAGTAAAAGATTCTGGAAGGTTCTCATGTAGTTTGAGTCTTTGGAATCTTGATGCACTTTTTGACTTTGGGCCACTCCCCATGTTGTCTTTCTTGGTCTAGCTGTGTGCCTAGTAAATACCACAACTTCTTCTCTATATAAATGGTGGCTCTTTTTCCTGTCATGACATCATGCTCATTTTGGTTTCTGCATTAATCTAGTAATGCCACATTTCACTGAATGTTAACTTTAAACCCTTTGCCCTCTTCAAATATTAACATTTAAAAATGTGTTCTTTGCCTTTAAGAATGCCCTGACCAGTGGGCTGTGAAAGGTCCGTTTTGCTGTGATTTGCACAACCCAGGACTGCTCAGAGCTCAGCTGCACCAGGCTCATTTCCATAAGCATCATGTGGTGTTACAGAAACCACATTTCGCCAAGCTGTCAACGATACAGCCTTCTCTTTGCTAAACAGACTCCCATTAAAACTGTCTGCACAATTTGTCAGTTAAATGAGGTACAAGAGGGACGCTCTATTTGCCCCTAATTAGCTGTGCAGACTACCTTTGTCTGTTTGATTAAGCATTCACATTATCAATTTTGTTTAATCTGATTCATTTCACACACCTCCCATGGGACTCAGCCCATACGGTTAACTAATCTCCGATATCATCTCCCATATCAGGCAGTGATCATCCCCCCCCTGCCCCCCGAACAAACTCTACCCACAGGCACAGGACTGTCACAGTCAACAGAGGGGAGGCAGTCTGGGGAGGAGCAGGGATAACACTTGGGAACTCAGCTGAGCTCTCATGTGGTTCACATTAAGCAGGGAGCTGATTATCCCTTGCTGCCTTCAGCCATCCACTCGTTTGTTCATAGCCGCCATTCACAAATCTAGAAAGTAAACTACCTAGCGTGCACTAGAGACTGTGCCGGGGCGGGGAGGAAGGCCTAAGGCTCCTTCACTGCTTATTACCAAGTGTTGTGAGTGCAGGGCAACCATCACGCTCAATGTGCTTCTCTGTGAGGCCAGCTTGTCTGGAGTCCATTCAGATGGTCTGCCAAATCACACTTTCGAGAGCTTTAGCAGGAAGCAGGAAAGCATGTGATTACACCTGGAAAGATAGTCTGCTCTCCCACTCCAAACTTAGAAAGGCGGGTAGCCATGGTAAAGGAGGAGGTTGGGGGACTGGAAGCTGGTGATGGGCCAGTTTGGAGAGTTTACTATACCTCAGTGTGGTTCTAATTATACCTCAGTAAAATATACCAGTTAAGATCTAGTCCACACCTTCAGAGAGCTAAGTGCCATCTTTAGCAGAGATGGCATTAAATTCTAAAGGAGGATAGATGAAAAATTTTGAAAAAAAAATAAAGAAGAG
>JADRCD010190797.1:0-34716 GCA_019843815.1 Montemys delectorum | reverse complement strand
AAAAAAAGTGTTTCATGGAGTCACTGGAAATAAATGGTCTTAGCCACCTTCAGAGAGAGTTACTCTAAGGACCGTTGCTGGATACTATGATGAGAAGTGACATTGGCGTTCATGACCTTCCCTGAAGGGAAGTAAAACGATTGCAAGGATGAATATATTCTTTGCTAGTCATGCTTTAAAAACACCATTGTAACTGTTACATCGTTTGTTCTTTGAAGCTTCTTGAGAGAGCAGACAGTTTTATTTCAAGTTTAGACAGAAGGCAAATAATAAAAGGGAAATGGTGAGTTTCCCCAGCGGGCAAGTCAAAACTTGCACACAGACTGTGTCTACATCCTTCCCAGCCACTGTCTGTAACTTGAGTTCTGATCATTACCTCATTGGCTTGTTGTGAAATAAGTAATTAAAACAATGCCTAGAACTTAACGGAGGATGCACTGTGTGGGCTTCTACTATAATAGAATTGTTAAAAACTGTTCTGTGAGGATAATTTAACTTGAACAGACTACTCCAAAACCAAGATGCCAATGCAAGAAGTAGGTACATTAAGGCTAAAACTCAAGCTCTTCTCAGGATCAAAAGAGAGCTATGGGGAGATAGAAAACTTGTATGGGTTTTGGTCTTCCATTCCAAACATAATAAAAGTTTTAAAAATGTCAGTGTAGTTACAGATCTGCTCACAATGGGCTATTGCTACTTGTAATTGAGAAAGGCTGGAGTGACCACATGCTGTCAGTAAATAAGCGATATAAACTCAGGTTCAGTCACACAACAGAACCATCAAAATCACCAGGAAATGTTGGGAAAGTATCCACACTGTTATCATGCTTGTCCTTGATATTGTTTGAAGTGAGCGAAGCAAGATGGACAAGAACACACATGCGTGAGAAGACTACTCATTCAAAAGCAAGGCCAATAACACATACACATGATTGATCAACACATACTATGTTGATCAATCCAATCATGCAAATATACACATGCACATACAATTCAAATATCAATACAAATATATTACAAGAGGATAAAGTAGAAAAATATATTTGTGTGGAAAATTAGAAAATACCAACACATGTTTGATGTAGAAAATTCTCAAAGAATAGAAGAACGTGTTCAGCCTGATCAATCCAATACCCAGCTCACATTATGCCTGACAGTGAAGAGTGCCTGCAGTCCTTAAGAGTAGACAGGACACGGGAGTTCCTACCTCTCCATTCTTCCAGACAGTGAAATAAAAACCTCATATGGTATGAATTGTCTCCAGAAAACATCCTTTACAGTTGCCAAAAACATGTCTAGAACAACAGCAAAGGACTTTGTCATGGTGACAGTATACAAGATAAACATACAAAGGCCATACTTGCATATCGAACACATAGAAATAAAAATCAAAAATATGCCACCTTTTATAAATGCTCACAAGACAAACAATTAATCAACAGAATATGCACAAAATTTGTGGCTAAAAAAAAGTTCCAATGAAAGAAACACAAGACCTCATTCCATGAAGAGCTTCGCCCATTTCCTGGGTTGGAAGATTCCTTGGAAGTAAAAATTCCAAATTCTCCTAAGTTTTATGTGTAGATCTATTACCATCCTTGTGAAAACTAAGACCTCAAATAATTTTGAAAAAGAGGAATAAAAATGAAAATCTGCCTGTTTTTAGGATACATGTAGTTATGAGTAGTTAAGAGCCTTTGGTATTATTACAGAAATAAACACATAGACTAATGGAGCTGGAGAAGCAGCCTCTAAATGCATCTGAGGATATGCCCAAACTTTGACAGAGATGTAAAAGCAATTCAACAGAGGGAAGAAAATCCTGCAAATGGTACTGGAGAAAGAAAGAGCAACTAACAATACCCTCACGGCTTAGGAAAGAACAGACTTAAATGTAAAATGTAAGACTGTCGAAAAATGAAAAGGCCAGTGGGATAGCTCAATGGTTAGGAGCACTTTTTGCTCTTGCAAAGGACCCAGGTTCAGTTCCCATCACCCATACAATGACTCAAAACTATTAGTAACTCCATTTCCATGGAAGCCAATGACCTTCTGACATTCACAGGTACCAGGCACCTATGCCATGCACATACATGCATCCATGCCATGCACATACAAGCACCCAGGCAAAACAGTCACACATAAAATTTAAAAGCACAGAGACATTGATCAAAGTTAAATTACACGAGGAAATATTCAACAGAAGAGCTACTCGGAAAATATTCAACAGTTATTTCTATTAGACACATACATCCCTTCTTAGATATTTATCTGGAGAAATTATATGCATGAATTGTTTTATGTGGATTTTCATAGCACCTTTGTTCATAATAGCCAAAAAGGTGGAAAGAGCCCTTCTGTGAGTGACAGGTAAAGGTGTGTTGCTTTGACCCATGCCATGGAGCAACCTCAGCACTAAGGAGCATGATAGCAATGGCAGTGTGGGCTCAGCCGAAAAAGTTAGACCAAAGGGAAAGGACTGATCATAAAATGTTGCATGCAGTATGAACACCATACGTATTAATCTTTTTAAAAACAATTTTAGCAATTCTTTGAGAACTTCTTATAACGTTCTCGATATTCATCCTAAACTCTTCCCGTGTAATCTCTCACCTTCTTGCTCTCTAACTTTGTGTCCCTTTTTCATGTTTTTACTTTAATAACCCAAGAACTCTGATTGGTGCAGCCTGTATAATCCTGAGTGTGGCTGAGCTACCATGGAGTGCACCATGAAAGGAAATAGACTCTCCCTTCCTTGGATGCCATCAGATGCTCAGAGCTTCTCAGTTAGGAGTGAGAGCACGTGAGTCCCTTTCCCTCTCTGTGCTAGAATTTTGATTGGCTTGATCCAGGGCATTTCTTGCGTGTGGGTTTATGGGTGGTTTGGTCCTGCAATGTTGAGAAGACAGTGTTCCGCTCCTGTTCTCCCCAACCTCAAGCTCTTACAGTCTTATTACCCCCTCTTTGGTGATTGCAGTGTCCCCAAGCTTATGATACAGATGTCCCTCTTGGGATTGAGCACGACACAGTCAGTCATTCCCCTCACCTTGGTCAGTTCTGAGTTCTAAGATTAACTTTTATCCACTGCACAAATCAACCTCCCTGATGGGGTCTCCGAGTTGCTCTGATCCACGGGGATAAAACCGCAGAATTAGAGGGCGGCTTGGTACTATGTCCACTCAACACAGGCGAGCAGTAGACTAACTCCTGGAGCCAATGACCTTCCCAACCCTGGGTTCTTGCTCAGGTTTTCAGTACCAGACATGTGTTTCCTCCTGTAAAAGAAGCCTTCAATCCGATCAGAAATCATTGGTTATCCCCATGACATTCATGCCATGATTGCGCCCATGTTCCTATGTGGTCAGAGTAGTCATATTTTTTTTCTTTTCTTCTCTTTCCTTTCCTTTCACTTTCTTTCTTTCCTGTTTTGTCAGCATGGAGTTCAAAGCTGAGTCAGACAGTAGGTGACTTTCCCCCACCCCCACCCCCCGCCCAGCAGCCTGCATATCATGTTCTAGTGCTGTGAAAGCCAGCCAACAGGGGGGAAGCTTCCTGGCCAGTACTGACCCATTTCTTCATGCTCTGTGACTAACATGAGTGGAGTCTTCAGCAGTAGGATCTTACCATCACGTTCTTGTATGCAACCAAGAGGGATGGCAACATCCTGCATTGTTTCACAGGTCTCTGAAACATCTCTAAACAGCATGAAGAAAACAGAATTGCCACCTTTGGCATAGGCTTCTCCTTTAGCAACGTGGGTCTTATATGATGAGCATAATTCCCTGTGCAGGGTAACTGTGTGATATACATTATTGTAGAGAGCCGTCCGAACTGCGCCCTAAAGATGGCGACGGCTGGCTGAGAGCTCTGAGATAGACAACACCTGGTTTGGCTTGTGGGTTGTGCTTCTGAGTGGCATGATCTTCCCTGGCCTATGGGGAGATGACACGTGGCATGAGTTCATGGGCTCCTACTAGGATATAAGCTGTGCCTGAGTAGGGATCATGGGCTCACCTCCACACAATGCTGCCTGTAAAGTATCCTGACTAAACCGCTAAGAGAAGGAACCGGTTGTGTCGTGTCTTAATTCCTGCTGGGCAGGGTTGAGGCACGACACACATTATTAAGTTGTTTATTTTTTTCAAGCATCTTCAGAGTTAGTTATCCCACCCCCAACAAAACACTGCCTTCGCCTCCCATCCCATCCCACTTCTTTTTTCTCATTCTCCCTTCTCCTCTTCATGCTACCTGTGTTCTATTGCCCTCTATCTCTTAAGATTTTTTTCCTCCTCCTTCCCACCAAGGAGCCCTTCCTAGTTTTCTGGCTTCCACGAGTACTCCAAAGTAAACACACAAATTCAAAGACTTGACACGAAGGTCCACAAACAAGTGAGAGCATATGACATGTTTTTCTGGCTGTGTGTTATCTTATTCAGTGTGTTCTCCAGCTCCATCTATTTATCTATACATTTCATATTTAGTTTCTTTACAGCCCCATAAATACTCCGTTTTCTACTATCCTTTTAGTCAGTTGCACGGACATCTAGGTTGTCTCCGTGCTTAGTCATTGTGAATAAAACAGCACTGAACATGGAACAGGAAGAAATAGAGCTGTTTTGATGTACGCCCAGGAGTGGTCTATCTGTGTCATATAGGAGATCTATTTCTAGATTGGTTGTTTTCCTCTCTCTCTCTCTCTCTCTCTCTCTCTCTCTCTCTCTCTTTTGGTTTTTTGAGACAGGGTTTCTCTGTGTATCCCTGTTTGTTTTCTACTAAAATTGCCACACTGGCTTCACTAACGTGCACTCCCACCAATCCTGTTTAGATTTTCCCCATTCCACAAGTCCTTGTTTGTCATCATTTGTCAAATATTAGCGCAGCTACTCTTGGGTATTTCTCAGCCTCATTTGCTTAAAATAGCTTTTTTAATCCTCTTAATCTAAGAGGTTGTCTACTTTTTATAGTGATGTGTGTTTCTTAGAGGCAACAAAAATCCTCTCTTCTAATCCAATCTGCTTGTCTGCGTCTCTTTGACAAGGGATTGAGGGCATTCGTATCAAGAGTTATTATTGACCAATGTGTATTCATTTCTGTCTTTCTTGTTTTTATGGTATATTCCTAGCTCTTTTGATTAACTCCCTTGAAAATCTTATTTATTCATTGTAACCTCTTGGGTGTGTATATCCCTGTTTTCAGACTAAAATATCCCTTCCAATACCCTCTGTAGAGCTGGCTTAGTTCTCATAATTTCCTTTAGTCTGTTCTGTCTTGCTACTTTTTACTTCTCCTTCAAATTTAATAGTTTTTCAGGTATTATATTCTGGGTTAACACCTGTCTTTCCGAACTTGAAGTACATATTCCCAGGCCCTTCAGGCTTTAAATGTTTCTGTCAAATAATCAGACATTATTCCATTATTATTCTGATGGACCTGCGTTTATAAGTGATTCTCTCTTCTTTGTCTCTCTGTCTCTCTGTCTGTCTGTCTGTCTGTCTGTCTGTCTCTCTCTCTCTCTCTCTCTCTCTCTCTCTTCCCCCCCCCCCCTCCTTGCTTTTAATGTCTTCTCCTTATTCTCTGTCCAAAATGTGAAGGTTAGGTCTTTTCCTCAAGTCTTCCCACTTTCTTTTTTTTTTTCAAATATTTATTTATTTATTTTATGTATATGAGTACACAGTAACTGTCTTCAGACACACACTAGAAGAGTGCATGGGAACCCATTACAGATGTTTGTGAGCCACCATGTGGTTGCTGGGGACTTGAACTCAGGACCTCTGGAAGAGCAGTCAGTGCTCTTAACCTGTGCTCCAGCTCTCCAGCCCCCTCCACTTTCTCTCCGTATTTCTTTTTTATTGTATTTTTTACTTGTACTGAATGCTGAGCAACTTCTACTCCCTCGGGCTTTCCCTCACCCATTCTGTCAGAGAGGCTTTCCATTGAGAGATTTTTTTTCTTTTTTGTTTTGACTTATTGATATTTTCCTTTCCAACATCATTTGTTTGGGCTTTCTTCAGCAATTCTGCATCTATTTTTGTATCTCTGTTTGACTTCCTCATTTCATTCAGCTCTGTTTTGTTTTTTTGGAGTATATTCATGTCTTCTTTGGATTTCTTAAACCACTCTTTTGAATTCTCCATCTGATAGTTCTTCCAAGTCATTTCCATGTGCGATTGCTTTGAGAAGAGTGATCTGTGGAATAGACATGTCATTTGTTCTTCATGCTGCTTCTATTTCTGCCCTTGGACTTATATACCTGAACTTAGTTTGATGGTTGAGTCTTTCTTTCTTCCTTCCTTCCTTTCTTTCTTTTTTTCTTTCTTTCTTTCTTTCTTTCTTTCTTTCTGGCTGTCTTTCTGTCTGCCTTCCCTTCATATTTCTTATTTTTAAAATTCTAATCACCTGTTTTTCTCTCCGGGATAGCAATTTGAAGTTCAGTGGAGGCTTGAGTCCTACAAGGCTGAGTGACCTTCCCTCTGTACGACTAGTATTTAGGGCAAAGGCTCTCAGTGGCGTCTTCCTCCAATTGTCAGGTACTGTCCTTGGTCAGATAGAGACCTCTACCTTGGTCAAAAGTTTTCCTCTCTTGTAGAATTCTCTGTATACCTGTGGACCTCACCCAGAGTTGGCTCTGGTCTTCTCACTCACACTCATTTCTAAGCTACAACTGTTGTTATTAGGAACGTTCCTGCATATCTATGGGCCTAACAATGTTGAATCTGGCTCCCATCCTGGGCCTGGATATTCCTTTGAAGCAAAAAGTTTCACCCTCGCAAGCACCAATAAGCATTACCCCTGTTGAGGACTGGCCTTCTCCCTGGGTCTCCAGCAACTGATGAAAGTACTGGGAGAGGTGGAACTTCATCTGTGGGTCTAGCCTAGAGATGAATTCTGAGTGGATTCTTGAAAGGACATGTCTAGACACATTCTAGAGTGCGATGATTCCAGAAAGCAAGCAGAGCAAGGGAAAAATCTAAAAGGACACAAGGATGTTCTCAGTGATAGGGATGCTCCACCCTAGTGCCAGCATCCTGGCTGTGCTGTTGTCCTGGGTGAGCGGTGATGTATTTTACACATTGTGTTATATGGTACACTGTGCTGTGTGTAGCACGGTACATTGTATCCTGGCTAGAATGTCCAGACTGTCACCTTTGGTGGATCCTGAATAAAAGACAAACAGGACTGATCGTCATAATTTCTTATAACAGTTCAAAAGTTTGTCGACAGATTAATGAATATAAAGTAGATACAAGTGATTGTATATTCATATATATATATATATATATATACATATATACACACACACACACACACACACACACATGATCACATATATACAGTGGAGCATTATTCAATCTTAAGAATAAACAAAAGCTGATGCATGCTACAAAGTGCATACACATTGAAGACACTATACAAAATGAAATAACCTATATGCAAAAAGATAAACATGAAATACTTGGAATACTATATTTTTAGAGACAAAAAAATAGAATCATGGAACATTATTTAGTGGAGAGTGAAGGGGGTGTCTTACTCAGGGTTTCTATTCCTGCACAAAACATCATGACCAAGAAGCAAGTTGGGGAGGAAAGGGTTTATTCAGCTTACTTCCACATTGCTGTTGATCACTAAAGGAAGTCAGGACTGGAACTCAAGGAGGTCAGGAAGCAGAAGCTGATGCAGAGGCCATGGAGGGATGTTCCTTACTGGCTTGCTTCCCCTGGCTTGCTCAGCTTGCTCTCTTGTAGAACCCATGACTCCCAACCCAGGGATGGCACCACCCACAAGGGGCCCTCCGACCCTCCCTCCAGAAAATGCCTTACAGCTGGATCTCATGGAGGCATTTCCTCAAGGGAGGCTCCTTCCTCTGTGATAACCTCACCTTGTATCAAGTTAACACAAAACCAGCCAGTGGGGGCGGGGGGCGGGGGTGGGGTAGGGTGGGGTTCATTTCCCATTGCTGTGATAAAATACTACAACAAACGTAACTTAAGGAGGAAAGGGGTTGTTGACTCACCTTTCCAGGCTCCAGTTCATCATTACAGACAAATCGAAGCAGCAGAAACTTGAAGGAGCTGGTCATGTTACATCCACAGTCAACTAATTCATGCTTGCTCAGCTTGCTGCCCTCTCCATTCAGTCCAGCAACCAGCCCATGAAATGGATCCTCTCCCCGCAACCACCTCAATTAGAAAGTCCCTCACAGGCATGCCTGTGGGTCAACCTAATAAATAATTCTTTATTGGGACTCCATTCCCAGGTGATTGTAGAACATGTCAAATTTATAATTAAAACCATTAACGCAGACAGACTCTCACTGCAGGATGATGAAAAACCATCTTGAATTGATAGCGCTGACAGTTGTAAAGCTCTGAGAAGAGAATAAATGTTAATGAGTGGTACTCTTAAAGTGATGTTGCATATGCTCCACATAGAATATACACTGCTACATTATACAAATGAAATTCCCCACCAAAGCAAAGCAGAACACCATCCGGGAGATTTCACATCACAGTTTGGAGAGGAAGAGGACAAGATGGGGGAACGGGGAAGTAGACTCAATCTGCTCTCCATTGGCAGATTAACTTTGTAAAGACTTGTTACATAATCATTGAACAATTAAATTTAAGGTGTAAAATCTCTACAGAACCAAAGGTCATTGACAGAAATACGTCATACTTTACTGACTCATGGCATAAATACACAGAAGAAAAAGACTATAAAAACAAAACAAAACAAAACAAATCGCAGAAGTATAAATGCTTTCGCCATCAACCTGAGGCTATTCTGAGCTTGTCACTTCTGTGCAGTAAAGACAAAGCCGGTGAGGGCTTTTATTGGAATTCTAGGGAACTAGGACTTTTACCATGAGAGGATAGAGATGCAAATATACCAGAAATGGGGAGAGGTGGCAATTCTGTAGTCCCCAGACTGTTAGTTCTGGAGAGACCCATGCAGACTTCTTTCTAAGTAGAACAAAAAGTCTTGCAAGTAATTTATCACATAAGCAAAGCACCTCTGCAAGGCGAAGGAAGGCAGGGTATGCAGAATGGGCACGATTTCTACAGTATCTGCCTTCTTGAGTCTGTGCTTTACCGCGTACCTAACTGAGCACAGAGTCCGGCAACCGTAGCTGGCAAAGTGCGCAGAGAAGAAGGCAAGAGAAAGCTTGCCCTCCCAGAACACAAGACAGACCACAGACGCCAAGCAGAGTTATGCTGAGTCTCTGTTCCCTGCTCAGCAGCAGCTCCTGAGCGTGTTGAGCCAGTCAAGAGCTTCCAAGAAATTCAGGCAGCACCATGTAACGGGAATATGGAAGCCAACTAAGCTGGCGCCAGATTCCTGAGTCACAATACCGAGAGAGCCAATAAAACATTTACCTTGAGCATTAGATTTACAGACTTTAGAATTAACGGCTTTCTTGGGCCTACTATGACTTTGTTTCAGCATCCTAACGGAGGTGTGTGCTCATATCTTCCGCTAGGGGGCGCCAGCAGCGTTCGCTAATGAGTAAGCCTACAAACCGTGAGCTACTATTATTACTAAATGACACTGGAGACTGAGACTGACTCATTTTTTTTTTTTTTTTTTTTTAAGATGCTGCAGGGCACCCCTGCCCACAGGGCATGCCATCAGCGGTGCTCAGGAGCTGCCTGTGTGTGCCACTCCTGACCTGTTCTATCTCTAGCTACGGAGGAACTCTTCGCCATACACATGATACCACCATTGGCTGAGACTTGAGAGGACCCTCTGAGGGAGGTCAGCTGTGGAGTAGCAGGGCCACTCTGATGCCCAAAGGGTGCAGAGGAGACAAAGATGCCAGCTGACAGGGACTCCCTAGCCCTCGAGTAAGGGGGAGACAGTTCCTGAAGAGCTGCTTTTGAGGGCCCTGATGGCCGACTCTCTCCCTTTACTCAGAGGCTTTTGCATCTTACTTTATGGGATTCTGTGGTCTGAAATACTCCATAAATCACTGTGCGCCTTTCAGAGTCTCTCTATACGCCTCATTCACACGTCCTGACAGCTCCCACACCAGGAAGAGGTCTGTTCGGTGGCCGACGAGGCCTAGCCAGGCCCCCTGAGCTCCCATAGATAAATCTATCAAGTCACCTGGACTCCCAATGCCAGTTTCCCAACTCAGATCTGCTTGCAGAGCTTGGGCCTGGACGATCCAAAGTCTGAAAATGTTTAATGACACCAAGGCTCTGCGGATTCAGAGGAGGGGCAGTTCCAGATTCCCCTGGCACCCTGGAGATGAAACCATGATGGGGCCATGGCGCTAAAGCCGGTGCACATTTTCTTGGCTCGAGTACAAAGTCTGGTATTAATCTGAGGAGGCCTAAAACAAAGGCTTAATGTGAGGCATTAAGCTATGCTGACCTTAGGGACTGGCATCAAGCTGGAGCAGTAGACAGAGAACCGTGGGAACGGCCCACATGGACGCTTCGACTACGAGCTACTGCTCTCCTAGACCACACACACCTAACCACCAGTCCACCTTGCCTTATAAGACGCATGCTAGGGAAGTGACTGAGCCAGGCAGTCTTCTTTTATGGGTACTAGGTTAAAAGGTAGGACCACGCCCTCTTTTGCCCCTATATACTAGATTTGAGAAGATGGGCTCAGGGCAAAAACCAAAGGTACATATCAGCAGGAGAATGGTGTTGGATGTCTTTAGAGCCTTAAAATCGTGTTAGTTCCCCTAGGACTGGCAGGACATTTATCTCCTTCCGGATTGTCCTGCTACCCTGGGCAGACCCTGCTGAGCCCCCGCCAGTCTTACATAAAGCCAGTTCTGACTGTTTCCACTCCCTCCTCACACTTCCGGTCAACGTCGAAGTCACGGCCATGCTGAGAGGAAGTACTGATTCCCTTCAGTGTGGAAACAGCAGCGCTTCTCCTTGTGTGGCCTTCAGATGCTAGGAAGTGCTGCTCAGAGATCCCATCACTGTCCCTGGTCCGATGAACCTTTCCCTAACAGCAGGCATTGGACACTGCAGCAGTCCATACGGAGATAGGCTGGGAAGCCTGCAGATTCCAACGTGCAGCTGCCTAATCCAGGGATAAATCACTTCTCCGTCCCTGTACAATCACTTCCATCCCTTCCATGCCCGTATCTGCACAGTTACAGGCATGTTCACATCTAGCTAGTTCACATCTGTTCTTGACCTTTGCCGCGCGTAATTGACCTTGTCTCTCAGTTATGTCATGATCCGGGGAGCTTACAATATGAGGTCCAGGTCCTAACTGTGTGGCTATGGAGCCTTGCATAACCCCACTTGCCCCCATTTATTAAATGAGTCTAATAAGAGTACCCACCTCCAATATTTATTGTGGTTGTGAAATTACATAATGCCCTGAACATGGCCAGCCCTAATTGTAAGAGAGAGAGAAGCTTATGTGTTCCTGACTCAAGCGGGGCAGGGTACTAAGGGGGACTGTCTTTAACATGTGTCCTCAGGACCCTGTGCAGTGGATTCAGAAATACCCAGCTGATTGCTCAATGCTACTTGTACCCTGATAATTGGTGTAGTATTTCCCAACGGTGTTAAGGGAACACCGCTGTGGTAGTTTGAATGAAAATGGTCCCCATAGGCTCACAGAGAGCAACACTATCAGGAGGTGTGGCCTTGTTGGGCTAGGTGTGGCCTTATTGGAGGAATTATGTCACTGGGTGTGGGCTTTGAGGTCTCAGATGCTCAAGCCAGGCCCAGTGGCTCACTTTCTCTTCCTGCTGCCTGCCGATTCAGTTGTAGAACTCAGCTCCTCCCCAGCACTACACTGTCTTCCTGTGTGCTTCCACGTTTCTTTCCATGATGACAATGGAATAAATCTCTGAACTGCAAGCCAGCCCCAACTAAATGCTTTCCTTTATAAGGGCCGCCATGGTCATGGATGGCGTCTCTTCACAACGATATAAGACCCAAAGACACTCAAGCAAGTATAATCAGCCCATCTGACATTAGAGGGCATTGTGTATTGTTGCCTAAGTACTACCAAATGCATGGTTTTATTCTTTGATAGGAGAAGGAAAACACCCAATTTTATAGTTACCCACCAACCTCACACATCAATTTCCTCCCCAGACAGACCATTTGATGAGCTCACCTCCTCAGCCTTCATCTTCCTTTCTTTTTTCTGTTTAATGTTGAGCATAAAGGGCACAGGAGCCTGGGACACACGCCTCATCAGGACAAGCTTACACTTCTGCATGAGGCTAGACACCCAGCAGCACTTTCATCCAGGTCACGGTTCTTCATCTGGACCTTGATCGATATTTATTCCCCTCAAGAGGGAAGTTTGGGAAGGTTAAGTGCCATGTGTCAGAAATCCTAACACTTGTAGGCTGAGGCAGGAGGATCCTGATTTCTTTCTAGCTGGAGCTATACAAAAGGACCCTGTATTAGGGTTCTCTAGAGTCACTGGACTTATGTTATGGGTAGTCTCTACATAGTAAGGGAATTTGTTGATGACTTACAGTCTGTAGTCCAACTCCCAATAATTGTCATCAGCAGCAGCTATGAATGGAAGTCCAAGGATTTAGCAATTGCTCAGTCCCACAAGGCAGGCAGGTGAAGCAGAGAGAGCACGCCTTCCTTCTTCCAATGTCCTTATACAGGTCTCCAGCAGAAGATGTGGCCCAGATTAAAGGCGTGTGCCACCACACCTGGATCTGAAACTTGCTTTGTCCCAGATGACCTTGAACTCAGAGATCTCCCTGTCTTAATCTTCTGGGATTTATAGTCACTATGCCTCAAGATCTCCATGCTAAGATCCAGGCCAGAAATTTGTATCTCCCAGCCTCCAGATTAGGATCACAGGTGAGACCTCCAATTCTGGATTGTAGTTCATTCCAGATAAAGACAGGCTGACAACCAGGAATAGCCACTACAGACCTTGTCCCAGGAAAAATGAAAGAAGGAAGGGAGAGAGAGAGAGAGAGAAAGAGAGAGAGAGAGAGAGAGAGAGAGAGAGAGAGAGAGAGAGAGAGAGAATGTAAAAATTATAACATATCCAGAATGAAAGTGAGAGTCAAGCACACCAGTTAGGCATATCTTGTCCCATCTCCTTCTCTAGAGCTACTATCATGGGCTCAGAAATCCCATCTCACCCTGTGTTGTTCCTTTCCTGCAGCAGTGTGACAAATACAGCAGGTCTCGACAGCAGAGTCCATGTAACAGCCACATCCCCACAGTGGAATGCTGCACCACACAGGTGCTCAGCAGCCCTCTTGAGTGCATGCAGGATTGCCTTCTGCAATGACTCAGTGCAGTCCGACTTAGCTAGGAGGGCTCAGCAGCCACACAGACACGCTGGGCAGAGGACTTTATTTCATCTGAACTTCAGTAGGTATGCTTTGAGTGTAGAAAAACCTAGCGACTTCAACCAGGGGTCGTCTGGATTCCAGAATATGCTCTTGTTTGCCTACACAGAGCAGAGAACTATATTCAGGAGCAAGGAGCATTTGATGGGAAAGCCTAACGGGATTTTACGAAATCCTTCTTGTCCACAAAGTAGAGTATAACTCGTGCGTATGCTGGAGAGCTACACCAGACGGCTCAGGACAGGTGAGGCTTACCACTCATTGCTCACCTAGAGCGGAGGGGGGCTTTCCTTTCCATCTCCCTCTGCATCTTCAGATCTTCACACTTTACTGAACTCTATCATTATATGAATGCACTGTATTCATCTTCCCATCCTCGGAAAGTGGCATTGAGCCCAGCGGCCACATGTTTATGAGCACCGAGAGAATCGATGTGCATTTTCCTCCATGGATCATTCCGTACTCTTTCTGCCCTGGAGACTGTCTACAGTTGGCTCTCAAAGCCAGCCCCATTAGGCTCAGCCATTCCACAGCTTCAGTGTAATATCTCTGGGAACTCTCCTGAGTAAGGCTTGCTGTGCATTCACTCCTAATTATGCTCACCATCACAGGACTTATTATCTGGAGTGACATGAGATCCTGTGCTGGAAACACTCATCACATAGATGAAATTATTATACAAAAATATTGCTCTGACTCTGGTGTCATTTGAAAGTGGGAGACTTGCTAGATTTAGTGAGAAGGAAGCTATATATAACTTGTTTGGATGGAGTTAACCTCTGCGTGGACTTCCTTGGGGATCTAGTGAATTTATCACACACCAAAGCTATTAGTGCCACGGCAGATTGTTGTAACATAACGCACGCTTGCTGTCATCAGCCCCAAGTAACGCAAATCCAAGATGTTCACTTGGAATGGTATGGGGTGTTTGGCAGTTCCAGCTCAGTGCCCACTAAATTCACTGCACACATCCACATATTCCTAGAACTTACTTCACATTTGTAAGTACAAGAAGCAAAATTGAAAAGCACCATAAAATATCTGGATTTTTTTGTCCTGAAATATCCAGATGTTTGACTTTGTTTAGTGAAAGCCTCTATAACTTTTACTGACTTCTTGTCTCCATATTTAATCTCTGTTTGGAAGGCTATGGATCCATGTAAGATGCTTTCCCATCCAAAGCTCAGACACGAAGCCTGAACTTGAAAATGAATTATAAGTAACTAGATGGCTTCTCTTCTAGGCTCACAGTCACTCTTTCTGGGCCCTGGACACACTGCAGAAAGCAGTCTAGAAGGCTGAAGCCATGGAGCATCAGGAACAGGAGAATCAGGGTCACTACAGGAGCTCAGCAATACATGCTCACCTGTACTCAGTGTCAGGTGAGAAAGCCTTGTTCTCAAGGAGCAATCCCTTAAGTGTCCTACAAAGGAAAGGGCATCCATGAGAACAGAAAGGAGTCACTGTTGGCCAGGTGATCACGGTAGCCTAGTCATAATAATATTATGAAGACAAGGGGCTGCTTCCAAATTTTTTGTCTGTGATGTAACCTCCTACCCAAGAGTCTCCAGGAAACCCTTTGCAAGTAGACTCTTCTATCTTACCCAAATAACATTTGAGAGCTGACCTATTGGTTAGGAATCTCCACTCTGTACCAATCCGTCTCCTTACCATCCTTCTCCCATTGCCTTCTGTCCCTTAAAAGGTATATAGTAACCCTATATGGAGTCATGCACCTGAATCGCCACTCTCAAAAATTTGATAATGTTAAAAGATTTTTGGAATGTGCAACAACCAAGACCTAATTCAAATTCAAACATATAATAAACCCAAGGTGTATGTTTCTGAGGTAGTGTGCAACTTCACAGCACCCATAGTTCTGAACAACTTTGTGTGTTCTGCAAGCCACTCAGTGGCGCCTCACACTGCCTGAAACAACTAAGCTCAGATTCAAGACTACTATGTGTTACGAACTGGAATGGTTTTACAATATACACAGAGTTTTCTGCTCTTCTAGAAGCATAATGGTTTAATTACAGAAAACCAAGATTTCCCTTTCTTATCATTCTTCTGCAGCTAAGTACCTAGTTGGTGTAGGGTTGGATTGTGTTATATTAGGATATTTGATTTTAAAACTTGCTATTTCAGGTGCTGACTCAAGTTTCTTTTTTTAAGAAAAGAAAAAAAAATCATTAAGTAAATTTTGGCTTAGAAACTAGGAAAATTTCTAACAATTTTTGAAATGGTCCTAAACATACTTCTTCTGTTTTATATTATGTATCTTTCTAATCAATTGATGAATGTTTGTTTTTAAAGTGGACATATATACAATGCAGTACTACTTAGCCATGAAAATGATAGAATTCTGTTTTTTTGTTTGTTTTCAATTAACTTTGTTGTAAAAACAAAAGAAAACAACAACAAAAACAAACTTTGGGAAGTAAAAAACATCCCATGCTGAAATCAAGCAGACGCAGAGTCTACACATCTCACTGAACTCCTCCGCAGTTAGAGTGGGAAGCTGCACACTGGATTTTACACTTTCACTACCGAATGTATTTTTGTGCACTTATCCACCACCAGAAGTGAGAAATCTACGGAAGAGTTGGAACTGAAAAAACAGTTAGCTTTAGAGCCTCTTTCATAACTCAAGTCCATTTCATTTAAATTCTTATTTTTGAGAATTTCAAGAATCCTATGTTTACTATTTACATCATTGTCCTTCCCTTCCCCCTTCTAACTCCTCCCACAACCCCCAGCCCACTCCCTCTATTTCTTACTGTGTTAGCACCTTCCTCGCTCAATATTATTGTATTTATGGTGTTATAATTTTCACTTCAGTCACCAAATTTCTGAAGCTTCAGTAAATAAAGATTATGCATTTCAGCTCTTTCCCTTTTTCTTCCCTTGCCTTGTGATTTTCTTTTTCCATTTGTGTGTTGTTTGCAGAAATCCCTAAACCCAGGACTCATGGGCAGCACTGCGAACAGTTACGCTTTGTCATTTTACCTCCATAACTTCATTCCCAAATAATTTTGCAAAGCACAGACTTGCCAGTTGAGATCTTTTCTTTCCTCTGAACTACAAAATTAACTGCCAGTCCCTTGATTAAAAAAACCACTCCTGTGCCCTGGAATAGAAGTGAAATTCCTCAAGAAAAAGAACCTGAAAGCCTGTAGTGGGCACATAAGAGACTCAGTGCTTTTACACTAAACCAAGAATGGACTGGAGGCCGTCAGTCTCCATCACGCTGTCCCACGCAGTGCTGCAAGTGCTGGGCCATGGAGTAACGCAAGCAAGCAGGTACAAGTCATGCCTGACTTACAACAGAGACTTACGTGGAAATGTCGCAAAATCTGCTAGCATGAAAATTCCTGACTTAGACTAACTGAACTCACCAGAGCAATCAGTATACAAAAAAAAAAAATCAACGGTATGTCTACATATCAATAATGAGAAAAATCCAAAGATAAAATCAAAATGCCAACTCTGAGTATTTTGGTTTGAGAAGGGATAAGACGATAAGAAGTAATTTGATCAAAGACATAGAAGATACATGTTATACCCTGACTTGTGAAATACGGCTGAAGTATAGACCCCAGTAAGCTGGAAACACATCTTGTGCCGTAGATTGGAGTGCTTAATGTTATAAAATTGCATCGCTTTCCAAATCCGTCTGCATATTGAATGCAATTATTGTCAAAAAATAACAAGTAGGTTCAAAATATTTTTAATAAAAATGAACACACTTGCCAGGAGGTGGTGGCACACGCCTTTAATCCCAGCACTTAGGAGGCAGAGGCAGGCGGATTTCTGAGTTCGAGGCCAGCCTGGTCTACAGAGTGAGTTCCAGGACAGCCAGGGCTACACAGAGAAACCCTGTCTCAAAAAAAAAAAAGAACACACTTATCCTAGAGACTTATAATGCCCCCAAACAACCCTGAAAGGATTGTTCAGTTCCGTACTTCTAAACTTACTAAAAATCTGCAGGAATCAAAACAATGTTAAACCAGCATCCAGACACCAATTGGCTGCAGTGATCCTCAAAGTTACTGTGTATTGATTGTTGACAAGGGGGAAGAGGCAATTCAAGGGGTAAGCCTAATATTATCTTCTTTATCTTGTTTTTTCTATGTATGAGTGTTTTGTTTCCATGTATGTGTGTACCATGTGTGTGCCTGAGGCCTAGAGAGGCCATCGGACCCCTAGAACTGGAGTTGCAGATGGTTGAGAGCTGCCGTGTGGGTGCTGGAATGGAGCGCAGGTCCTATGGAAGAGCAGTAAGTGCTCTCTTCTTTCAACTTTTTATTGGTCCTTTGTGAATTTCATATCATGCACCCCAATCCCACTCATCTCCCCCTTTCCTGGTACCCACCCTTCATCCTTGAATCCCCCCAACAGAGAAAAAAAATCTTGTCGTGTTACAGTGTGTCCCACAGTATAGCCCTTTGTCCACATGTCTTTGCTTGCAAAGGTTCATTGCAATGAGTCATTGGTCTGGTTTGAGGCCTCTGGCTTCTGCCACACCATCTGTACTGAATCCTCACTGGGATTCCTCTCAGATATACTGTTGTTGCCCTGTGTCTTAAAGATCCTGTAGTTTTAGATCTGTAGGATCAGCCTCTTCATGCACTCTAGAAGTTTATCGATGGGGTAGATATTGGGGTGGGCCAATTCAAAACCTCCAATCTGGGCCTGGGAGGTATCTGAGCTGGTCAGCCCAGTGGGTCTCCTATGATCCTGCCTCCCAGGCTGACTCACTAATGAAATGCGCCCCCACCCCCACCAACCAGGGCCTGCTGCACTATGCCACCCAGGCAAGCAACAGGGTCTGCTCTCAGGAGTGTTACAGCAGGTGAAACACATGCTCTCTCACCCACATAAAAATGCACACACGGACATTAGAATCTTCATATGAAAGAAAATATGTAGCTTTTCTCTCTCTGACGTTGGGTTATCTTACTTTATAACAATTTCTGTTTCCACCCATTTTCCCACAAATTTCTTTTTTTCTTTTTCTTTTGTTTTCTTTTATGGCTGAATAAAATTCTACTGTGTGAGGTTCCATGTGTTCATTGTCATCCTGTCTACTGATGGACATCGAGGCTGATGTCATTTCCTTGCTATGTGGATGGAGCAGCAATAGGCACAAATAAAGAAGGACCTTTGTAGTAGAGACAACGCCACTTTGGGTGTGTGCCCAGGAGTGTTATAGCTGGAGTAGACCATAATTCTGTTTTTAGCTTTTTGAGAAACCTCCACTCCAATTTCCCAGTGGCTTTCCTTGTTTTCAGTCCCATGAGTAGGATACAAGGCTCCTCTTCTCTTTGCTCAGGTCCTCCCCAACATTTGCTGTTACTTGTTTTCCGGTAATAGACACACTATGTTCACATCTTATATCTGAAAAAAGAGCTCGCATCCAAGATAAATAAGGAATATTGAAACTCCAAACAAAACTAAACAGCACAACTAAGCTTAGGCAGAGGATTTGAACAGGCCTTTCTTCAAAGCGGATAGTAGTGAATTAACACATTAAAAGGATCTAAACATCAATATCATTAGAAAGATGGCAAGTCAAACCAGAATGAGGTACTGTGTCACACAGTGAGGCTAGCTATAATAGTAACAGGTATAGACAGTGAAAAGTTCTGGGAAGGGCATGAAGAAACTGGAATCCTCATTCATCACCGAGGGAAGATGTAAACAGTGCATTCACATGGGGAAAAATTGGCAGTTTCTCAAAATACTAAACATAGATATAGAGTTACTTAGGAGCCAGAAATCCAACTCCAAACTATAGTATAGACCCAAGAGAACTAAAACTATATGTTTATACAAAAACTTTTACACAAATGTACCTAGGATACTATTCATAATATAACCCTAAGTGGAAACAACTCAATGTCCATCAAGCAAGAAATGGATAAACAAAGAACATCATGCCTACACAAGGAATATTATCCAGCTATAAGAGGTGAAATATAATATCAACATGTGATAAATTGGGTGATCATTGGAATAAAAGAGAAGGAATGCTGGAATGAGCTAAAATAGGGGAAAGGCCACATCTTCATAGCATCATTTGTGTAGTGTCCAGAATATATGAATACACAGTGACAAACAGTATCTTGGTGAATATGAGCTGGAGGCTTACAGGAAGGGGGATCAACAGGTGAAGATATGGGGTTCCTTCGGGTGGTAGGGACCATGTTCTTGTGTTAAATGTGGTGACAACCGAACAACCCTATAGCCTTTGTGTTGTACAACTCGAGGCTGAATGTGTGTTATGTAAGTCAGGTTTCAATTTAAAACAAGTAAGTATACAGTGTTCTTGTAGGACTCCTAACAATGGGAGCAGCTATATCTCTGACTCTTTCACCTGCTCATGGAACTCTTTTCTTCCTATTGGGTTCCCTTGTCCAGCCTTGATATGAGGGCTTATGCCTTGTCTTACTGTATCTGGTTTTGTCCTGTTTCGCTGTCATCTCTTGGAGGCCTGCTCTCTTCTGAGGAGGAAAGAGAGGAAGAGTGGATCTCTGGGAGATTGGAGGTAAGGAGGACCTTGGAGGAGTGGAGGAAGGGGAAACTGTGATCAGGTTGTATTGTATGAGAGAAGAATCTAATTCCAATGAAAAATAAAATTTAAATTTAAAGAAAAAGAATATTTAAATGACAATACTAATAAATAATTATGGTGCACACTGTGACATGTTGATGCATAAACTGTGGAATGCTTAAGTTAGTTAGAATAGCCTACATCTCACATACCCCATTTTCTTTGTTTTTAAGTAGTTTACCTTGATTGCAAGAAAGCAGTGAGCTGGGACGTCACCACAGTCCCGCTTGGTCAATGACTTTATTTTAAATGACACACAGTTTCATACATATTTGTGGAGTACAGTATGACAATTCAATGGCTGTGTAAATAGTCAATAAAGAAGCATTCTAAGGGAACGGCATGTCACCTGTCCTTGTCTCTGTTGCTCTGATGAGCACACTGACACTCGATAGATGGTAGGCGTTCTTCCATGGGTAGGGTTACTTCTCGCTTCAAGGTGTGTTAGTCCCACAGCCTCTGACATCCTCTTCCTTCTTCATTACTGAAGATCTGTCTCTGCTGACCCCACAGAAGAGCTTTTCAAAGCTTCTGCAATGATCTAGTTGTCTAGGACTTCCCTTTAAGTCCCAGGCGGGCTGTTTTCTCTAAATAAAATCAAAGTCTGTCATCCATTTTCTTTATGAGGTGTATTCAGCTCATACTCCTGGAGGCCCGAGATCCAGGGGCCGCAGCTAGTGAGGGCCTTCCAGCCCATGGAGAGCGGTGAAGCAGCGTGAGATGCCATAAGGCAAGACAGAGTGAGCTTGTCAGCTCCCATCTCTCCTCTTCGTCTTTCAAAGCCACCACTGTCACGATAGGACAGGAAGGACCATTATGACCTCATCTAAGCCCGATGATCTCCCAAAGGCCCCACCTCCGAATACCATAAACTTATGAATCCATGGATTGTTTCCAAAGCATGAATGCTGGGAAACATACTCAAGGCATGGCAGAACTTTAGGCAGCTGGGGTGCAGGAGTAGACTTTCTTCCCTCTCTGTCATCCTAGCTAAGCTGAGCTAATCTTTGAGGCAAATCAAATAGCCCCATGCACTCTAGAAATATAGAATTTCCTAGGCAGCTCCCGATTGGAACAAAAGGTTTTTGTTTTATTTTGGGGCCTTTGCCTTGGAGACTTTTGGAACCACCTGTGTGTTAGCAGTGGATGCTCTGTGAGTTTTGTCTTAGGACAGACACCCTTCCTTCTGTCTCACTGGATCTGCGTGAGCCCTTTCCATCTTGTGTGTATGTCGCACTTAATTGGGGACAATTGACTAGAATTCTCTCGCCCAGAACTCTCAATATTTAAACTCGTAACAGAAAAGTCCCTCCTGGGTAACTGAAAGCAAAACAACATATCTAGAACTTCTACTCCTAGTCCTGGGACACTGAAATCTTGCTCCAGCTTCTTCTATCAACAGCCAAGACCCAAACTAGGTGGCCCAAGAAGTGACTCCAGCCACTTTCCTCCCTCATTGCTGGCTTGCAACTTCTCACTCCAACAATCTGCTCCTGAATGCTCTCATTATTCCTTTCCTCTCTGTGTAGCTAGCATTCCAGCCTCCAAGGTTTGCCTCAACTTCCTAGAATCCATTAGAGACACCCTGACTCGAATTCCTGCAGGGCCCTGCGGTTTACCCCCTCAGAATAGATCAGACCGGATTCAGATTCCTTGGTTCATCCAGCTCCCTCCTTAGAACATCAACTCCGAGAAATGGCCAAGTCTCCTCTGCCTCTATTCCCTGGGCACTCAAAACAAATACATGGTGACTAGCTGAATGTGTGTATCAGCTATTTGAAGCTGTAAAGACATTCAGGGAGAAAAGGACTGATAGCTAACAAAACAATGAGCAATGCTGAAAATGCCGATCAGATGTGCTCTCCCGAGGAATCTCTCCACGCACGTGTGGAGGGAAAAGCCTTGAGACCATCACCAAACACTTGGCAGCAAGCTCAGCGGCCATTCTTCCCTCTGCTCAGAAACTGGCTGGCTCTGCTGTAACTAAGGAGGGAGTGACAGGCAGCTCCATCTTGTCTGCACTCCAAATCCTGGTTGGCTGAGAACCCCCCCAAGAGTTGACTTTAGTTGTCTTGACAGTACAAATGTATTTCTTCTACTTATTGGCAAGACCAATAATTTCTTTGCCATATTCTTCCTTAAACAGTGCCTAGAAAAATACAATAACCTTGATCAGTGTTGGAATTTACAATGATGTCACCGGAAAAATAAGAGTTTGAAAATACAAGCACCTACTTTAAAGGCATCCTTCTCCAAGATCTGCAATTGTAGAGAGCTTCTCCCACAGCTTGCTTCCAGGGTTGGATTGCCCCCAAGGCATGGAAGTAATGCATGTATTTATCTCTGTGCTTGGTAGAATAGTACCTCCCCAATTGCCAAAATTCACATGTAGCCTATGAAATAAAAAGATATCCGGTCTCCCTGCTTTGGAGGCAGATAACCAATATTAAAGGACAAAATCTGGATAAAAGGCTTGGCTGCTGACAGGGTCCCACTGCACCACTAATTTCTCTTTTGAACTAAAAAAACATGAGTGCAACATTGTGAAACATATATTTGGTCTTAAACGCACCATTCCTGAGATACAATCCCTAAGTTCCCTAGAACCCATGCAAAGTGTGTTCTATATTATTGTGTGAACAAGTGGCCAGAGGCCTGAGGAGTTTCAAGATGGTACTTGGTCCCCAGAAAAACCAAAGAAGATTGGTCCCACCTCCAGGGAGCAGAAGGCCTTATGAAACCCAAGGCAGGGTGGTAGCAGCTCCATTATTAATGGAGCTCATAGAGGTCCGCAGAACAGTAAGATCTCCGAAGAGATCTATGGGGACAGCAGCTCCCAGGCACAGAGCTCTTCAAGGCCTCACCAGAGGTATCTCTGTCATTATCTCTTGTGTGACAGTTTCTAGACATATTCCATCTTGAGGGAGGCTCATGAAACTCAGGAGAGAAGCACACTTCATATGTCAGGAGAAGCTGAAATGTAGAGGGATTACAAGGCCCTCCCCAAAGTTCCAGAATCAATAAACAACTGGTGGGGCAAGGGAAGACTTTGACCAACTGAGCTACGTTGGGTTGGGTGATCTTTGACCTCTAGAACTGCTACAGGCCACGCAGAGCTCCAGGGTTCCAGCTCCCATTAGCTGCCATCCACATCCATGCTAGGGTGGCTTTCAATGACAGATCCACGCTGTTAACATCAGACGCTGTTTACAGCCAGCCTCTGAATCCAGTGATGACACCATCCCTAGACAACAAGGACCCTCCTGTGTATGTTGTCATGGCAACTGTCGCATGTGTGTGCGCGCGCGCGCGCGCGCGCACACACACACACACACACACACACTGCATAACCTGTGTTACCTGCATCACCTGTGCACATCACCACCTGTGTTACCTATGTCAAGGCCCAGATAAAGAACACGGACCCTGACCCAGAACCCTTTTTTCTCTTCCTCGCTTCTTCCCCTCTCTTTATTGAAAGGCCTCCCAAAGTGAGAACTGTGCCAACTTGGTGTGATCTGTCCAGGAACATGCTGCTTTTCAACTAACACATGTTCCTGTAAGTAACCCAGACACATGCACTGGCCAACCAAGTTGAACTTTGGTACCTAGTGGGTACCTTATTCTGTTATCCATTCTCTATGTCACACAACCCGCTTGGCACCCAAACAGGGACAGAGCAGAGACAAGGGTAAGATTTGGGGAAATACTTGCATGGCCTTGGCTATGAATACTAAACCATGCAACCAGGGCTGAAGAGCCTGAAGGTGGGCGCCTGTGGAGGCGATTCTGATGCAACCATCCCTTCCTGTGTGGTGTGAGTCCCAGTGTGCAGTGAGATGTGTTACCAGAACGGAAGGATTCATCTGAAGGAGTGTGTGTTAGGGCATCTCTGCATGGCGGTCTTCTCTGCAATGTGAAGGGATGTGCCTGAGTGGGACCAGCTACTGGAATAAAGAGAGTCCTTGACAATGGGCGAATGTTTACAGCAGATAATATTTCAGTCCTTGAGAGGAGCATGTAAGAAGTGGCGGAACTGGAAAGCTATTGTGGAGGTTGCATGGCTATTGCTACATGTGGGAAGAGAGGCACCGGAAGCAGATGACTGCCCTGAGAGATCATGTTTGTGTAAAGGAGTTACAGCAGGGAAGGGATATGTGACTAGCATCCTGCACAGAAGCCTGCGATGTGGCAGAGAAGTTAAATAAAGAGGAGACTGAGATGTGGGCACTGGCTTGCCATTTCTTCAGCTTGGGAGGGGCGAAAGGGCAGTGCAAGTTAGGCCAGTTGATGAAAGCTCTTCTTGAGATGGAAAAGTTTGGAACCCATGGAGAAATCGAAGAGTGAGGAAGAAAAGAACAGGGTCATTGTGGTGCATGTCGTCACCTCTCGGGCCTGATCTTTAATTGAGAGGAAGGGGAAGCTCGTGATTTAACACGCAGATGGGACTTAATTTAAGGGATTATGAGAGCCGGGGAATATTCTGCACCTAAACTGCTTGAACTGGAAAAGTCCTTTAAATAAGCATCAGAGAAGCAGGGTGCCATCTAGATTGTGAGGTTATGAGCCGTGGGAGAGGAGACTACTAAATACCGAGGGAGCAGAAAAACATGGGTCTGACTGTCTATCCCTTCTTATAAGACAAAGGCAAAATAACCTGATACAACAAGGGACTCAGACCATAGTGAACTGTGTCCTATGAGCCACTGAATACACTTGGTTATCACCAACTGAGGTCCCAATGAATACAGAGGACTGGAAGACAATAGAGGAAGGGCAGTTCCACTGAGACAAGTGGGCATGCAAGGAGATTCCGAATTTACTGGACCCGATAGGACTGCATTCCCTAGAAGGTGAAAGAAAGTTAATCAAGGGCCTTGAGACACACGAGCTAGGAGGCTCGAGAGCAAGTCTGACTGGCTTATGCTAGCATACGAATAATGTGAGAAGTAAGGCAATCCTCAGGAGGTGGAAAAAGAACAAAGCAGAAAAAGGGGTCTGCGTAGGTCACTCAAAGGCAGATGTGGAGGGCTCAGCGCTGAAGTGGAGTTCCTAAGGAAGATATCAATAGAGGACCAATGCTGTGCTAGAAAGCTTCCAGGAGACTTTACAGCCTGAGCCACAGTCCACAGGAGGCACAAGCAATTAAAAAACAAAAACAAACAAACAAACAAACAAACAAACATCACAGTAGGTGAAAATGACTGTGCTTCCGGGGCTGGGAAGTCGTGCTCTCAGAGCAGACTGTGCACATTTTTCTCCAGCAGGAAAATATGCTGATGTTGGAACTCATTCACCCAGGCCAGATGTGGCCGAGGGGGAGAAAATGGGAGTGGCTACAGCTGTAGCACTGTTCTTCACATCCTGCCAGACCAAGGACCATCAGAGCAACCAAGTGCTGCTGAAGGAGACACAGTGGCCTGACTTCAGCCCAGAGCCTTCAGAATGGAGGAAGCTGGCCAGTGCCAGGGCCCTGTTCTTCTTGACCCCAGGCCAATCAGAGCAGTGTGAGGAAACCACTCCTATCCCTTAAGGGGTAGGGAAATCAGGAGGCCCAGGGCAGTATGGTGGTGTGAAGAAAATGAAACAGCTCATGAGAATGCCTGAGGATTAGAACTCTGGCATAACACTATAAAGCAAGACAAAAACCTGAGTCTAGGGAGCTCAGTGATCTCAGTAAGGAGGCCACTGCTATTGGGTATGATACAGTGTGCCTCAAACTGCCTTCTAAACACTTGTGCTTATGACTAGAGATTACTGTTGTTGGTGGCGGTGATAGGTTGTGGAAGGAGATGTCTCTTTTGTAATGGATGCCGAGCCACAGATTTATAACCATTGGAAGCTTCTGGCAAATTATGATGGTTGCTGGGCATACAAACCCAACACTGAGCCATAGATGGCACCTGTGTCACCCATCCAAGGCTCCAAGGCTCAGGGAGCATGAAAGAGAGAGTAGGATGACTCTAAGAAGCAGAGGAAGGGAGACTCCCATAGCAATTTCCTCAGTTGAAATATGACATCTAGGGAGGAGGCTCATGAGACTCAAGAAGTAAATGAACTTCATAAGTCTGGGAAAGTTGAAAGTTACAAGGGTCCCAAGGCCCCTTCCCAAGGTTATAGAAGAGTAAACAGTAGCCAAGAGGGGAGACTTTGGCCTACTGATCTGTTTGGGAAGGATTCTGATTCATCAAGATGTCTTTAAGTTAATGCTCTAAGGGCCCAGCTTTCATGAGTTGTAGCCCATAATGGGCTTTGAGGGTACAGCTACTGTTGAGTCTTCTACCATAAGTAACCCCTTGTTCATTCTCCCTTAAGTAACCACAGGAAACTCATCGGCTGCGCAAGTCAGGCTTCGGTGGTGTTCTTCCTTTGGCCTCTTAGTAGTTTCCTATGTGGGATGAGCTGTCACTTCTTCGAATCTCTCCAGGAATAATGTCATACAACAATATATCATAAATCACCCTTCCAATCCAAATACACTAGTAAACATGGTACCCTGAATTCCGTGAGCCAATGGTATAGCATGAGAATTCTGCCAGCAGGTCACGAGCAGGGCAGAAAAATATCCCGAGGTTCATGATTGACATTTGAGGTGAGAACGGGATCAGGGGAGTCAACCTGTGACTCTGACAGTGGCAACCCGGGTGTTGTTAGAGGGTACCCAGCTGCTGTCTGTGGCAGAAGCAACTGCTTGACTGCTGATGAGAAGCTCTACACACTGGGGATCACACCCAGCTTCCGTGGGGGAGTAAAGAAGAAGCCCTGTCTGGCCTTGTTGTCTTTCTTGGGAACCATCTAGCGCTGCTTGCATTCCAGCTGGAGAGCAGGCAAGTGACCTGGATTTGGCCAAGTACTTGAATTCAGTATGTTGAAACTGGAAAGAGGTGCATACATTAAGAACTGAGAAAATAACCAAGGCAGCCAAAGAAAGGCGCAGCAATCACATCCAGAAAGCCGTTCCTGTGGCTGCTTATCTGGGCTGTTTTCCCATTGCCCAACCTCACCTGGTTCCAGTCAGTTCTCCAGTCTTGCCTGCCCACCTCCCCATGAACTCTGGGTATGCCCCTGTGAGTCCAGGACATTCCTCTGCTGCTTAAGTTATCCAGGACCTGGATCTGGCTTTGGCAACTAAACTTCATCCCTGAGCCCTCTCTTGGAGTGGAAAATCCATAGCAACCTGGCAGGTCCTGTCAGTCTCACCTCTGAGCTCACTCCTGGACCAGGCTCAGAATCAGAACCAACAAAGAGCTATTGACTAAACGGAGTCCCAGGGTAAAATGTGTGTGTGTGTGTGTGTGTGTGTGTGTGTGTGTGTGTGTGTATCTGTGTCTGTGTGTCTGTGCGTGTATCTGTGTATGTGTGTGTGTGTGTATGTGTGTGTATGTGTGTACATATGTATATATGTAGGTACGTATGCGTTTGTTCATATGTATATGTGTGTGTATGCATTTATATTTGGGATGTTGTGCCTTAAAGTTGGAGGATCTGGAAGGACGATCCTAGCTTCAGGAACTCTGCTTGTCATGAGAGACGCCCTTGAGTCTATTTGTTCAGATTCTCTGGCATGAAGCAGAGGCTCCAGTCACTTGTCTTTCTCCTGGGTAATGCTGAACAGCTGCTCTGAAGTGAGCACCAGATGAAGCTCTTATAACTCCCCTCTAAATGAAATGTAATAAAGATGACTTTCCCTTTCATAAACAAGGCCAGGAAGCCTGCCAAGGGATCTTGTCTTCTCCCTGCTTGGGCAACTTGCTGGCATCCCAGACAAGGCGAGGAGAGGGCAAATGCTCCCTGGGGACACCACCCCCATCCAGGCAGCTGCCATTGCACACTCTACCCACCCCCTCCCCCGAGCTGCTGTGAGGTCAGCTGCTGCTGGGCGTGGCATGCTTTGCACCTCTGCAAAGCCAGGCTGATCCTGCCCTTCCAGTTACTCCTCCCCGACAGCGTTGTGGAGGGTGGAGGCCCAGTGCCTGGGAGTTTGCAGTCTAAGGAATGAGACAGATGCAAGACCACATTTTTCAGACAAATGACAACATGAACACATGTAGAACAGCCTGGAGGTGCAAGGAGGAGTCGGGGTGATGTTAAGAAGGGAAAGAGCCTGTAGGGAACAAGGGGCATGGCTTTCTTTTCTTGTGGGACCTAGAGGACTACAGTTGAACCTCTTCATAGAAAACCTAAATATGGAAGCCATGATTTTTCCATTAAGCCTGGATGTGGGCCCTTGAATCTTTATTAGGCCAGATGGAGATGAATGAAATGTCTAACAACCTTAGAAGCAATCATGTTCCTACTACTCAAAGATATGTGCAAGAAAGAGAGGATGGATTTGTGTGTTCATCAACATTATCATTATATTCTTCCAGAGTCTGTATCTTCACGTATAGATAAGGATTCTTACAAATATCAACATTGTTCTGTGCACAGCACATTTGTAACTAGTCTTTCTCCTTAGAATACATCCCTTCTCCAAATCACTGCCTGATTCTTCCCTGTCACATTTTGTGGATGGGTACTACTTAGTCACATTCCTGTAAAGAATAGACATTCATCACCTCTGGGCCATGTGCCCTTTAGCCCAGTGCCCCAGAGGTGCTTGATAAGTGCTGAATACATGAATGGTTAGAGCTGTATAGCATATCAAAGGCCATAATTTTCTTCATGCCTACTGAGACTTTGACAACATTATGCTAAGTCACAAAAATCAACCACAAATGTTGTATATGGTTCCATTTATATGAACCATTCCAAATGGACAAATCTACAGAGACAAAAAGTGACCACCTAGAAAGGGCCCAGGGCTCAGGAAGAGTGATTGTTAATGGGGTTTTTCCCCCTCAAGGGAGCAATGTAAGTGCCCTGAGATGGATGATGGTGATGATGTCACGCGTTGGCTTGAAATCGGTAAGTTGCTCGGTGTGTGAATTACATATGGACAAAATTGTTATTTATAAAGAATAGGGGAAGAGAGGATGGGTTAAGAGCGTTGGAATAGGGAGCCAGAGTTGCCTTGGCCACTTCTCCTAGAGCCACTTGTTATTGTCCCTGGGAGCCACAGGGTTCTTCATCAGCACTTCTGAGCAAGATCTGCCCTAAATCACTGAGAGGAATGTGTCTTTAAACAAGCAGCTCACCTGCCTCAGGTATGCTCTGTCTCCACACAGACTAGGAGAGATGACTCCTGCTTTATTGATCCTTAGATACCTTCTGGGTATTGATTTACTTAGAACTCTGTTGCCAGAGCCAGGAAGCCCCACTTCCTAGCCCAAGAATCTCAACAACCCCAATCTCCCCACTATAAATGTCACAGATGATAAATTGGAGGTCAGTCTCCAACAGGAAATGGTGGAACCCCGTAGCAGAAAGGGAGGAAAGCAAGACCAGGCAAAGCTCTCCAGCCAGGTGCCTTAGGCTGGAGAGGAGGAAGGCTAGGGTCAGGGATGCCTTTTCTAAAGCCCCCATCCAATCCTGGTGGTCAGTATCTACCTCAGGATGGAAACGTCAGAGGGAAGCAACTGACCTCACGATGATGAGGAGGTTCTTCCTTTGTGGAGAGAATGTCCGTCCCACTGAACCAACACAGAACCCACAGGGGCCCATACGGATGGGCTGGGATGCCAGAACTCTCAGAACTCAGGAAGGAATCCTGAAGACGTCGGGGTCTGCCCATAACATCTAACACTCATCAGGTAAACTAGGGCAGCAGAGCAGATACGTCATTTAAAGAAATTCATTAGAAGAGGGATGCACCACTACCATAGAGGGCCAGGAAAACGTGGTAATGGCTTTCAGTCTAATAGAAGTGGCTTCAGACTCTTTGCTTTCTCTGATTGCCATCCCATGAGCTGAGGTGAGGAAACGTTCCCTTTGGGGAGTATTTTGGGTATCCCTCACTCAGGATGCCCTCTGAGGCATCTCAGGAAAGTCAAACCCTTTTCTTGTCCTCCACTCCCTGGAAGGAAGCCAATCAAGTCTGAAAGCTGTACCACTTCCTTCAGCCCTGACTTCCAAAGAACCACACAATCAAAATCTTGATTCTTTAGGAACAACTTTGACTGAACAGTTCTCAAAATCCTCCTGCACGAAATCACAGAACAGTAAGATGGGAGACGGAGGTAAAGAGATAACAACAGGGAAACTAATGCTCAGAAATGCCCACATTCAGCAGAAATGGCTACATTCAGCAGCTTCTCAGGAGGCTCAGCTCCCTCTATCCCCAGGCTGAAGCCACTGCCTGTGCCACTCAGAGGCATTGAGCACCCCCAGATCTCCTCTCAGTTAAGACTGTGTTCCCATTTCTTTTGGGCACTCAGCAACTTTGCAAAAGGTCTGGGTGCTACTCATGAGCGACATACTAAATGGTCTGAAAGTGTCCAGACTCCAAAAGCTGCTGTGTCCAGCTTTGAAAGATGTTCTGATTTTGAAAAACAAAAACAAAACAGGAAACCTGAAGGAATGCCCTTGAGAACTACACTTCCTCTTTTCCTAACTTGGGAAAAGGATGGTTTCTTCTGAATCTCCATGGAAACCAGCAGTGAAAAAAATGCACCAATGGCCAAGGGTGGTGGTCCTCAAATCCACACTTGTATCTTAAGCTTCATATTGCACTACTATGACTCTCTTCCTCCAAAGCTTCTGCAAGTTCCCACACATGCTGCCTTTGCCCCTGGAAAGAACACAGAGGGCCCCCAAACTCATCTTTCTGGGAGCACTAAGGGGTGGCTACAACCTCATTCTCTTACTCGCTAAGCTACTCTGAGGACCACCCAAAGACAGTATTTTCCCCTAATGAAATGAAAATAGATTAATTGATCATATTAATTGATTCTCCACATTCGTGGCTTCATTATAACAAGGAAATAAAAAGGAAAGCCACATTCGTGGCTTCATTATAACAAGGAAATAAAAAGTCCACATTGCTCCAAAACCAAATAGATTCTGGTCAAATGCCTGGACCCAGTCAGTTAGCAGCATGTGTTTCTGGGCAAACACTGGTACCAGGTTTGTGGAACATTCAGCCTTAGTCCCTGAGTCCTGACTTTGGGAGCTGATATTGTCACAGCACAGGCTGTGCACCTGACTAAGCCAGGGAAAGTCATGGTGAGCCAAGCAGGGAGAAATGTACATCCATCTGGAAAGAATAACTTCCTGGCTTTTCTGGATAAACCTTGGGCAGCCTGGAAATGGTGGCCTTTCTCTGAATCCCTATAACCTCTGGGTATTTAGGGGTCGAGTCTGGAAGTGCTGTGCATACTACATATCCTGTGTTGTGGAGTCACATACCAGATGTGTGCTAGAGAAACTCCAGAGACATGCAGCCTTTTACACATGCCTCTTCTACCCTCCTGACCCACTTTCTTCCTTGAGCCTTGGGCTGCATATGGCTCCCAATAAATACTGAAATTATTACTCCCTTCAAATAAATTAATACAGAATAAGGAACTACATGTGCCATGATCTTGATTGACAAATTGATCAAGGAAGGGTACATGAGATGGTTCAGTGGGTGGACACTTGCCTCCAAACCTGAGAACCCGAATTTTTATTTTTTAATTAATTAAATTATCTATTTACATCCCAAACATTGCCCACTTACAGAGTCTCTCCCCATCTTCCCTTCCCTTTTCCTCTGAGAAGGTTGAGCCTCCTCCAAAACCTCATGGGTATCTCGCACATCAAGTTTCTGCAGGGTTAAGCACATCCTCTCCCATTGAGGCCAGACAAGGCAGCCCTGTTGGGGAACAGATTCCACAGTCAAGCAACAGTTTAGAGACAGTCTCCTGTAGCAGTGAATTGTTAATCTGCATTGAGCTCCTTGTAGGTCGTGAGCAGTCTGCACCCACCCAAGAGCTCTAGATTCACCAATGAAAGACACATGCACACAGTAATATTTTTAATATGCCTTACTAACTCAATGACTGGGCACTTTCAAACCTCCCAGCAGCTAGCCCACACTCCTCTCCAGTATTCCTGAGTTAATACTTTACAAATCTATATTTTATCTTTGCTGCCCTGTTTCTGGGCAGCACTCCCATGGGGATGCTTTCCTTTTGCACCTACATTGCAGGATGATTTCTCTCCTGCAACTCTTAAATCTGACCTCATTGCTTCTGAGTCATGGCCATTCTGTTCCTTCTCTCCCTCAAGTTACTTGCCTGAGAATCCTAAAAATCCCACCTCTTTCACCCTCCTCAGCCATTGGCTGTTGGCTTCATTGATTAATTAAAAATCAATTGGAGACCAGGGCCCTCAGTGTCTGGACATGCAGATTCCTGTGTGATTTGGGGAGCTGAATTAATGCAAAACAGAAGAACCAATCCCCAACAGCCTCAGCTCCAGTCCTTGGGGGACCCACATGGAGATTGAACTCCACGTCTGCTACATATGAGTTAGGGTCCTCAGTCCAGCCTGTTTATGCTCTTTGGTTGGTGGCTCAGTTTCTGGGAATTCCTGGGTGTCCAGGTTAGTTGATTTTGTTAGTCTTCTGGCGGAGTTTCTATCCTCCACCAGAGGGGTTGGTCTTCAAGGCCTTCAATCCTTCCCCCAACTCTTCCATAAGAATACCCAACCTCCAGTCAATGTTTAGCTATGGGTATCTGCACCTGTTTCAGTCAGCTGCTGGGTGGAGCCTCGCAAAGAACAGTCAGGCTAGGCTCCAGTCTGCAAACATAATAGAGTATCATTAATAGTGTGAGAGACTGGTGTTTGCTCATGAGATTGGTTTCAAGTTGCGCCAGTTATTGGTTGACCATCCCTTTAATCTCTGCTGTATCTTTGTCCCTGTATTTTTTCCAACAGGACAAACTTTTGTGGGTGGGATGGTGTACCTTATTCCTCTACTGGGGGTCTTGCTTGACTATAGGAAGTGGCCTCTTTAGGAGTACTTGAATTTTTAATCCACGGGGTCATGTGAAAGCTCTTAAATATAAGCCATTTTAAGTAGAGATATTTAGGGGAGCTCTGCTCTAGCTCCTGTGGATACACAGAAGCCCTGGAAGTCTTGACTGCTCCCCCATTAGAAAGAGGACTAGCCACTGTGGCCCTCAGCATCCTCTCGTCTAGACCCTAGAGCGTTAGTTAACAAAACACTTGAGAATGAATGATAGAGTACAGGAGGAAGCCAGGCAGTGGTAGTGCACACCTTTAATCCCAGTACTTGGGAGACAGAGGCAGGTGGATTTCTGAGTTCACAGCCAGCCTGGACTACAGAGTGAGTTCCAGGACAGCCAGAGCTATACAGAGAAACCCTGTCTCGGAAAAAAAATTAGATTGTTTCAAGTACATGAGGAAGAGGTCTTGGTTCAGGATTTAGAGGGGCTTCATCTCATCGTGGTGTTGGGAAGGCACTGTGGAGTCCCTAGTAGAAGAATTATGTGATGGATCCTCCTCTATGCTGGTAGAACAGGAAGCAGAGAGCTGGACCAGGAACAGGGACAGGGGTATCATTGGAAAGACCAACCCTGTGTCCTAAAGACTCCATAACCTTCAAAATATCATCAGTAGCTGGGGACCAGAGGTTCAGATCATGAGCCTACTGGTGATATTCCAGATTCAGCATTAAAATGGTTCATACCACACTTCACATGCAGCTGGGGGCTTCTGGCCTGGGCTGTAGAGGCCAGGAGTGCTGCTCAGATCTCTGGCTAACAACCATCAGGCACTCTCTACCTGAACTAATGCCAGCAGCAGTGACCAAGATAAAGCTCCTCTCGGAAGCCTCCGGAGGCCATGTATTCATTCTGCAAACAGTTACCAAGCAAGTATTTAACATTTGCAAAGAGAGTCACAACAACCGGGAAACAAACAGAATAAAGTCTCTAGTATGGTGGCAACAGAAAGACAGAGAAACTAGGAAAACCCACGGTGTGTTCAGAGGGTGATAGGTGTATCGAGGAAATCACACCTCTAAATGGGGATCACTCCCATGAGCTGGGAGGCCATCTCCAACAAGGCCAACTATAGACAAGATTTGACTGGAGACTTGCCACTGATAGGGAGCAAACACTTCACAGATACAACAGCAGTCCAGTTTGGTAGAGTCAGGATAGCAAACAAGAATGAGCAGGGGTAACACTACCTAGCAGACACAGCCAGGCCTCAGGTTAGCTAGAGTCAGCAGGAGGGCTCAGCAGGAACACCAGAAGATGTTCTCTTGGCTGTGCCTCTCTCAGGGAAGTGAAGATCAGTGAAGACCCAAGACTAACAAGCATTGCACAGCCAGCTCTGGAAGCAAGCCTACCTCAGCCTCCGTTACTGTTCATCGAGTCCTTTTTATACTCTCTCCAAACATTGGGCGTCCTCCACAGGTCTTGCCTCAGCATGTGTCTTGCCTCAGCACATGCATTTGTCTCAGCTGACATCACTCGGCCAATCAGCCTGAGTCCTCAGAGGCAGCAAGAATCTGCAGCACAACCACCGGTAGTTTCTTTGGTGCATTTCTTTCTACGGAGTCCCGACAAATGCAGCTCAACTAGGAAACTTAAGGTGGACCAATACATGTGTGTTGTTAGCAAAGAATGCATCACATGTCCTTTCACATGCTTGTTTTAGCAGAACAACCTCTCTCTTGTGTCTGTTCCAGCTAAACGTTTCCTTGGGAGTCTGCCTTCATCTGTCACCTGTGTCCACATCAGGAAAACACTCCTTCATGTGTTTGCCCCAGCCCTTAAGTTTCCACTTCACTGAGGAGTCATGCCTAACTCATGTATACAGACATACACACACAGAGACACAGACACATACACACATGCATGCACACACACACACACACACACAC
>JADRCD010190796.1:2898-35485 GCA_019843815.1 Montemys delectorum | reverse complement strand
CGACTGAAATGTTATTATGATCTGAAAAATCTCTGAGCATTTCAGTCTATGTGGAATCTTTGTGCTATGCAACAGCAGATAGCATTAATTAGAAGTTTCAGTTCCATGTGTATTTTTAACTATCAAGTCCTTCGCTGCATCTTCATCCATATTCTTCACGCTTCTTCTCTGTTCTCTCCTCTTGAGCACTTTTTGTTGTTTTGTTTTGTTTTGTTTTGGGGGTTTTTGTTTTTTTGTTTTTTTGTTTTTTTGTTTTTTTTTGGTTTTTGGTTTTTTTGTTTGTTTGTTTGTTTGGTTTTTTTGATTTTTTTTTTTTTTTTTTGAGACATGGTTTCTCCGTGTAGCCCTGGCTGTCCTGGAACTCACTCTGTAGACCAGGCTGGCCTCAAACTCAGAAATCTGCCTCTGCCTCCCAAAGTGCTGAAATTGAGCACTTTTTAAACAAGCCTTCTCACAGGGAGTTAAATAAACCACAACAATACACACCAGGACCATTCCCTAATGCCTTAGGTTTGAACTGTTAGAGAATTGTTAAGTGATATCCACCATTCTCCTCTTACTCAATGCATTTGACCTCCAGATAACTTTAAGGGCGCTTCATCTCCCAATGGGTTTCATTTTAATCCTGCAGAGACAAAAGTCACTGCTTGAATTACAAGAGCGAGTCTTGTTAAGGCTGGAAAGCAGTCATCCTGATTGCATAGTGGATTAATACAGAGACCTGGCAGTTTTAGAACCTTCCTTTCAAATCTGTCTGTACAGTCAAGCCACCGCAATAAGCAATTAATCAATTGGTTCATACCTGTCCATAAGCATCCTGAGAAAGGTAGTTAGGAGATAATTCTGACTATTAGATAAAGGATTGACTGAACCCGAGCACCTGCAGGGAGAGAGTGTCTTGTAGACATGACATGGAACTGCAACCCTGAAATCTCAATATGATTGCCTAAGCAAGACATGAATGATAGCCACAGCAGTTAACATGCCCCCCAAAAATTGGAGGAAACTCACAACACCCTAACCTTAAATGAAGAGCTACAGGGGTAATCAATGGCTTCTGAGGCAAGGACAATTAGTTCTCTCAAGGGACAAGTTCCCTGAGAAGTTATCTGATCCCCACTGGTCAGCCCTGAACACATAAAAGCAACAGTTAGTGAACTTGTCAAGTTTTATAAATATATACGTGTGTGTGTGTGTGTGTGTGTGTGTGTGTATGTGTGTGTGTGTGTGCATTATATATAATAAATACGGAATAGGGGATGTGGGGTAAGGGATAGAAGTGACTAAGTACAATTTACTCATATTTGAAACTCTCAAAAAATATAAACTTTGCAAATTTGATCATCAATAGGAGGAAAGGATCTTGGCCTTGTGAAGGTTCTGTGCCCCAGTGTAGGGGAATGCCAGGGCCAATAAGTGGGAGAGGGTGGGGTGGCAGGCATGGGGAGGGGGGAGGCAAAAGAAGTTTGTTCTTGTTGTTTTTGTTTGTTTGTTTGTTTGTTTTTTGGAGGGGAAACTGGGAAAGGGAAAATTTACATGTAAATAAAGAAAATATCTAAAAAAAAATAAAAATAAAAATAAAAAAAATATAAACTGAGAATGCTCATTCTCTTACGGTCTTCTGAAACCTTCCTTAAATGATTAGAATTAAAACATGGAGCTGAATGGATAGCTGTGATGCTAAAATCACAAAAGACTTTGTAATTCGGACCTCATTCTAACAAGAACAAGCATGTTGATAGCATCACCACATGAATAAATACAATGTTATTGTGTGTAGATGCAAGCCAATGCGATGTCTATAGATCAGAACAAAAATATAAGTATAAGGGCCTAGTCTTGGGTGGTGAAATGCAATGTTGACCCAATTACCAAAATATGGTCTGGGCTGGATGATTGTGACAATGAGATTAAAACCCAGGACCTTGTCCATGCCAGACGACACTACAATTGAGTTATTTTCAAGCTCCATTTTTGGTATTCTTTAAGGTAATATATATGTTAGAATTATCATACCACAGGAAAAAAATTAATGTGTATACTGTTTACACATTGTAGATGGTAGAAGTACATCCTACCATCTACAAGTTAAAGAAAATTTTCTAAGCTGGTCCCAATAGCATTCACCTCTAATCTCAGACTGCAGAGGCCGAAGCAGAAGCAGTATGAATTCCATGGTAGCCTGAGCTGGCATAGTGAGTCAAAAAGTCAAAACTTAAAAATAAAAGTAAAAGAAGTCTTTCGAGAAGCATGTTTCTGAAAATGTGTCTATTCGTTCATGTATTTTAGATGCAAGAGATTGGAAATGCAGAAGGAGCTCAGTATACTTCCCACCCTCAGATGGCAGCCATGAGGCCGAGATGCCAGCCTACAGACGTCAGACAGCAGGCAAGCCTGATGCAGCACGGCCAGCTGACCACCATCAACCAGTCGCAGCTGAGTGCACAGTTGGGCTTGAACATGGGAGGAACCAATGTCCCCCACAACTCCCCATCTCCACCCGGGAGCAAGTCTGCAACCCCTTCACCATCCAGCTCAGTGCATGAGGATGAGTGTGAGGATACCACCAAGGTATGACCTGTGCTTGCCACCTTCGCTGCCACGGGAGGAGGATGTGTGCATGCCTTCCCTATGAGAAACTGGTGGGCAGCATATTCTTGTTTGACAAACAGGAGGCTACAAACCTAATGGATTCAACCACGTGCTTCCCCTATACTTTTAAAAGCCTTATTTGTCCTTTCAGTGTGTGTGCGTGTGTGTGTGTGTGTGTGTGTGTGTGTGTAACACAAAGGTTGTTTTAACTCTTAAAATGATATATGGTCCACAAATTGAGTAAGGCTAGATAAACTCTGTTCTACTTCGCTTCTATAACTAAGCCTATCTTATTCCCTTCTAAAACATGTTTTTATATAGGAACTTTTTTTTTCCTTGCAAGGATCTCATGTAGCGTGGGATAGCTTCAGATGCCTGAGGTGCTGTGTAACTGAGGCAGACCTTGAACTTCTGATGGCTCTATTTCCACATCCTGAGTGCTGGGATTAGGTTTGTAGTACCACACCGGGTTTATGGAATGCTGGAGTTCTAAACCCATGCTGGGAAAGCACTCTACACAGCTGAGTTAGATCTCCACCCCAGTGTACTTTAAGAGAGCAAAAGTCCTGTGATGTTTGTGTAGGGAGTGAGGATAGAAGTCAGAATGCAAGCTGTAATGTTGTAGTTAGATGACAGCCTCAGATCACCTCACCCAGTTGTTCCATACTAGCCATAGGCTGGGCATAAGGAGACCATGCAGAACAGAGGCTGAGTGGTGATATTGTGTTGTTCCCTGTGGATCTGTCACAAGATGCCTTTCTTTAAGTCATTTGAGTGGGAAATTGCTTTTTAAATACCCTTGGAGAGAAAAATTAGGTGAAATTTCCTTTAAATTCCTTTAAAGTTCTTTAAGGGAGTTGTTACTTTAAAGTATAAGACATTTTTTAAAAGAAGATAAGAAAAGAAAGAAAAAGAAATGCCCAAACCAGAACCCTGTAAGCTTTTGGTTGAGAATACTAAACTCTTCCCTCCTTCCCTTCCCTAATCACTAATGAAGTGCCACCCAGATTTATCCTAGTGAGGAGGATGTGTGTCTACCTGTGAACATGCCCACCAGTACATGAATACTGCCTCTTCTCATTCTTTTTTAAAGATTTATTTTATTTGTGATTATGTATAACAATATGCATGTACCCAACATGCCAGAGGCTCTGACTCCTCAGGGGCTTTTGTGACTGCCTGATGTAGATGCTGGAAACCACACTCAGCTCCTCTGTAGGAACAGTTGAGGCTCTTACCCATCTTTCAAGGACTCTCCTTTATTTCTTTTAAAAATCTTCCTAATAAACCGTCAGATGTGTCAACCACTCTGTTTTCTTACCACCTTCATAAGAATTTTGTTTGGCAGAAGGTAAACTGCAAGCATTCTGCTAAAGGAATGGCTATGAGATCTGATCTATAGGATCAGATCTATGTGACCGTACATATATACACTCACCTGTTAATAGTGGTGAATTGTAATTCATGCATTAATTCGATTTATTGATAGCATTGGCAGTATTTTCTTATGTCTGTACTCCTGATGCCCTGGTATTTCATATGGGCAGGGTAGAAGACGACTGAGACCCACCCATATAGGCCAGGGTCTAAGGACACTGTGCTGGCTGGACACTTTCTCTGCTTGCAACATGCCCACACTGCCCATTCCTGCACACAAAACTGCCAACACATCCTCCATGCCCTGGGTTGTCCTGGTCCCTTCTGTCCTTCATTGTGTTAGGTTCCTCCACAGGCGGCCACGTACTGAGCTGCGCCTCCTACTCTGGGGATCTGTGAGTGCAAACTTCTCTCGTCCCAAACAAAATAAAATAAACCCCAAGTATGAGTCTCAGTGTGTCTGCAAACACACTGAATTCTCCTCACCCTCATTCTCAGTCCTGAGGTAAGTGAGGGCTTATCTATTCTCAGAAAGAGGTATTACTAGAAGCCTAATTAACAATAATTCAATCACTGCTTTAGTGGAAGCCTGGGCACCAGTTGAATATTTAGATGACAAAGATGTTTTTTCCTAAGGAAATATGGAATATTCTAATAGTACCTAACAGTGATTCTTTGGACCCAAATATGAACATCAACCGTATGCTTATTGCCAGAGATTCGTAGTTTCTAGGCCATAACCTAGGCAGAAATATGTGTTGTATTATATATTCACACATATATGTGTGTGTTGAATTAACGTTCAATTTGTGCATCATGATTATGTCTTTATCAGCAATCCTTCCTGACATTTCAAAAAATTAATGCAAAATTTGTGGTGTCTTCTAAAATAAATTTTATACAGGGTATGTCTAAGTACAGCAACATTGGACACACTCTTCAATTTACACAAGTGGCTGAGTGGTTAAGAGCCTGAAATTCTTAGAACTCTCATTATGCCATTTAATATTGACACCTTAAGATAATTGTCTCAAGGCACGATCTTGTATATTATAAACCTCCAAGCTGATGCGAAATTTTACCAGTGAGTTTCCAGTCCATCACTCAATATCCAGATCTCAAAAGACTTGCTTAAGTCTCTGCCAGTGGCTGTAAGCCTGTGTGAAAGAATTCATATTCTGAATCAACAATCTCTTGAGCTATTGGTATGTGTGGGAAAAAAGATGGATTTCTCAACAATATCCTTGTTTTTTTTTTTTTCTTTCCTCTTTTTAATTTATTCTTTAATCTTTTTGTACAGTCCAGACTTCATCCCTCTCATGGTCCACCCTCCTACTGTTCCACATCCCACACCTCCTCCTTCCCCCCCTCCCCCCCCCCCCACCTCTCCAAAAGGATGTCCCGAACCAACCAGACCTCCCCACTCCCAGGGGCCTCAAGTCTCTTGAGGGTTCGGTACATCTTCTCTGACTGAGTCCAGTCCTGGCAGTCCTCTGCTGTATATGTGTTGTGGGCCTCATATCAGCTCAGGTGTGCTGCCTGGTTGCTGTTCCAGTATCTGAGATATCTCGGGGGTGCAGGTTATTTGAGACTGCTGGTCTTGCTTTGGGGGTCACCCTTCTCTTCAGCTTCTTCCAGCTTTTCCCTAATTCAACCACAGGGGTCACCAGTTTGTCCATTGGTTGGGTGCATCTGTCTCAGTCAGGGGCTTGTTGAGCCTTTCATAGGGCAGTCATGTTTGTGAGCACACCATACCATCAGTTAGTGTCAGGTCTTAGGGCCTCCTCCTGAGCTGGATTCCAATTTGGGCCTGTCACTGGTCCTCCTTTTCCTCAGGCTCTTCCCCATTTTTGTCCCTCCAGTTCTTTCAAACAGGAAAGAACTGTTTTGTTTTGTTTTGTTTTTTGTTTTGTTTTGTTTTGTTTTGTTTTTAAATGACTTTTTTCTTTTACACAAACATTCCAGAGGTTCTGTTCAACCGCATTTCTCATCCTCAGAAAATCCATCCCCTATTCTATTTCTGAATGCTGTTGCTCGCTGTGGATTCAGAATTTCTCTGATGTGTGTGTGTGTGTGTGTGTATGTGTGTGTGTGTGTGTGTGTGTTTGTATGTGTGTATGTGTGTGTTATGTGTGTGTTATGTGTGTGTCTGTGTGTGTCTGTGTGTGTATGTGTGTGTTATGTGTGTGTCTGTGTGTGTGTGAGTGTGTCTGTGTATGTGTCTGTGTGTGTGAGTGTGTCTGTGTGTGTTATCTATCTGTGTGTGCATGTGTGTTATGTGTGTGTGCTATGTGTGTGTTATATTCCTCTTACATGTGTTAAACTGCTAGAAAAATCCTCTGCTGAAACTCAGTATTTTTTATGACACTTAAGAATTACACAGTATTTTTTTCCTTTATGTGCATGTAGGATTTCTGTGGTATGTTGTATTACAATGACTCTAGTTAAATATGAAACAGCATTAAGTCAAAAGATCATTCAAATCATTTATAAAGAATGAAACATACAGGAATACAGAGCTCCAACCTGCTGGAAGCAGCTTTCAAAGCATCCATCTTAACACACCATGCTGTCTTTAAGCAATTACATATTGATTCCAGATTATCTAATTGAACAATTAAATGGGATAACTCTGTTTTGACAGAAAAAAAATATTGTAAATACACCGGTAGAACTAATTATCATCTTACAGGCACCACCCATGGCCTTCATTGCTCTGGAGTTCTGTTGACAGCTTCAAGTCACAAAGAGACCTGCAGAGAAGAGGCAAGGAAAAACAAAAATCAAAAAAAAAAAAAAAAAAAAAAAAAAAACCAAGCTCGGGCAGCTTGTAGCTCTAAGTCTATAATCCAGCTCCTGTAATTTAACAGACACTTCAAACCACTTACAGTACCTGGCATTACAGGTGCATTTGGAATATAGTTAGCTGCCCCTTTAATTAAATTATAGGCTATGAATCACAGTAGATATGGGGCTTCATTTTTCTTGCTTTTGCTTTCATTTTTCATTTTTCCTTATGTTTACATGTATCTCTTAAAGGACACATGGGTAAATGATCTTTTACTCTGAAACGGAATGGTTCAATCATTTACACAAATACTGGGCCCCTCTCCTTCTCATTGTATTTCTTCCTATTTGTCTCACAGGTATTTTGTATGACTTGTTCTACCTTCTTTAAGTTTTTTTTTTTCAGCCCAAAATCTCTGAGTTTAAGATTAGGAAAATTGATGTTTGTTTTCTTACTTTTATTTAATTAGTTTTTTGAGAACTTTGAGTTTCCTCTAACATGTTTCGTGACATTCATTCACCAAGTCACACCAAATCCACTGTCCCTTCCATATCCTCAGGAATAAATTGTGGTCTCAAAATATTCTTGAATGTGCTGTCTTCGACTGGATTGTGGTTAACTTGACAATAGCTACACTTGTACAGAAAACTCATTCTTCCCTCTCCAGCAGCTAACAAGTGCCAATAGCTCATGGCTCTGGGGTTGTATGCCGAACTTCTCTTTCTACCCTGGGATTTAGTCTAGTTGGGGATTCCACGGGTTTTATGCATGAAAGGTATGAATTAATTGATATTTTTACATTACGATTTAGATTACTTTTAAGTCTAAATCTCTTTCTTTGGATTTATACACTTCTAGTTTTACTAATGGTCCTTTTATTGTAATTTTTAATTCTTTAACATAATAAAATTCATTAAATACCATGTTTATTGTTTCATGAACCTCTTTTCCTCCAATTTTATTTATATATATCATCTTCTTTTAGCATTACTTTTGTCTTATTTTTTTTTTAAGATTTAATTATTATTATACATAAGTACACTGTGGCTGTCTCCCACCAGAAGAGGGCGTCAGATCTCATCACGGGTGGTTGTGAGCCACCATGTGGTTGCTGGGATTTGAACTCAAGACCTTCAGAAGAGCAGTCAGTGCTTTTACCAGCTGAGCCATCTCACCAGCCCCACTTTTGCCTTAATTTTAAAGTGTGCTTTTGGAGTGAGTCTGCTTGGAACATGCTAACCTTAAAGAACACTTCTGCAGTATATATTTCTAGACTGACAGTCCCTACCTTTCAACATCTTAGGCTGTCATCTTACTCTTTTGAGCCCTGGGTTCTATTGTTGCTTTTGGGATCCTCTGTCTGCCTCCACCTTTTCTTTGAGAGTAACCTGTCTCTTCTCTCTGATTGGTTTGAAAATCTCTTGCTGTTGGCGTTCTTCAGCTTCAAGGTGATATGTGTGGGCTTCGGCATATTTATCCTGAATTTAATTATCTCTGCATTCATTTCTGCAATATTTCAACCACTTTTGTTTTTGTGTTTTGTTTTGTTTTTTATTTGTTTGGTTGGTTGGGTTTTTTTTTTTTTTTTTTTTTGGGTTGTTTTTATTTGTTTGGTTGGTTAGGTTTTTTGGTTGTTTTTTTTTTGGGGGTTTTTTTTGGTTTGTTTGTTTTTTGTTTTTTTGGTTTTTTGTTTTTTTGGTTTTTTGGGGGGGGTTGTTTGTTTTTTGATATTGCCCCTTGCTCCCTTCTCATTCTGCAGTTGTGAGATGATTTGTGCTAGGCTTCTCTTCTTATCCTCCATAGATCCCTCCTCTGCCCAACATGCTTTTGTGCAACTTTTTCATTATCAGCTATACTGATTCTGACTAATTTGTCTATCTTTATATCTTAGCTGGTAATTATTTTTCACCTATATCTAATCTGAAAGTTAAATGATCCTTAGCGGTTGTAATTTCAAGTACATTCCTAGCAGTATTTTCTCAAATCTAAACATTTTCTTAGTTACTTACTATTTCTCTCATATAGTTTTTATCTTCTTATCTACGTACGTGTTGCACACCCTCTGTCTTAGTTACCTTTCAATTGCTGTTACAAAACACCATGAGTAAGGCCATTTATAAACCAAGAGTTTACTGGGAGTTTATAGTTCCAGAGGTTTAGAGTCCAGAACAAATATGGCAGGGAATATGGCAGGCATGAGAGATTCACCTACCTATCTGCAAGTAGCAGGCAGAGAGAGAGAGAGAGAGAAAGAGAGAGAGAGAGAGAGAGAGAGAGAGAGAGACAGAGACAGAGACAGAGACAGAGACAGAGACAGAGACAGAGACAGAGAGAGAGGAGTAATTAGGAATTGCATGGGCTTTTTAGAACCTGAAAGCCTGACCCTGCTGATACTCCTTCTCCAACAAGGTGATTTTAATCCTTCCCAAACAGTTCCACTTGCTAGGAACTGAGCACTTAAATATATGAGCCTGTGAGGACCATTCTCATTCAACCAGCACACACTCTCTCTTGCCTAATTCTTAGTCATGAAGTCTATGATCGACTTCTTATTTTAATATCTTGCCTTATTTTGGTTTCTGCTTTTGGAATATGAATTTATATTCAAATTTCCATAAAAATTATTTTAGACACGGTTTGAAAACCTAGTCCTCAAGAGAGAGCTTTAGTTTGCTTCTGCTGGGTCTCTTGGGCCTTTACAATGTAGAACAACACTTAGCTTGAAGTGTTCGGACCTTTCCCAACCACTCAATGGATAATAAGAAAATCCCTTGCAAATGCTGGCTGGTGTTTAGAGATTATCCTGTTAGTTTTCTTCTCTCTTTATAGAGGCAAGTTTTGAGAACATTCCTCTTTGAGGTGTGGGAGGGCGCTGACAGGGAGCATTTTCTTACCCTACCCTTGAGGTGGACGATCCTCATTCTTTTATAGGATCTCTTTAACAGATCCTTGCTGTAAGCACCCTGTTTGTAGGGCCCTCAGATTTATCTTCTGTGGCCTGGACTCTTTGCCCAGGCTAATCTTTTCCAGCAATACCTTTGACTGAATGCTGACTTAGTCTTCTTCCTGCTTCTCTCCTTTCACTTAAGCCTTTTGCATCAAGCCATTCTTACTGAGTCGCTGACTCCTCAGCACATGTGCTCTCAAATACAAGGTAGAGTCAGAAAGATGATAGGTGCTTTATTTGCACACTACAGCAAGCCTCATTCAGACGAGTTTGTCTTTAGCAGTATTTTACAACGAAGACCTTAGGCTACAGTAAAAATTCTAGACAATCTTCTATAATCATTAAGTACAACTAAACAGTGTTAGAATAAAATGTCACATCACTTTATCAAGAAATGGATCATAGTATTTTTAAAGTTAGGATTTGAAACTAGGTTATTTTCCATATTGGCATGTTTTTATTATGCAATTATTTCTCAACAATTTACATGATTTAACATGTATGATATTATCAAAGTTCTTAGACTCGTGTCAATTACATTACTAAATGTTCATTGCTTATTTTTATATGCATATATTATTGTGTCAAGTTTACATTGAGAAAGGTAAATATTCATCTACCCACTACAGATAGGGTACTTAGAGACCCAAGTAAGAGTCCATCAAAATCCAACTTAATGAACCAACACATTAACTAGGTTTACACAAGGAAAATGGGTAAAGGATTACTTACAAAAGCCTAGAAGACCCCCAAAGAGATACCGCACCAAAGATCGTATTTCACCATGGATGACAACCTCAATGAAGCTTAACTATTCAAGTTTCTACTTTCCACAATATGACACACACACCCAAGGTCACTTACTGTGGTGTGGAGGGCAGTAAAGTGAAATTGCTAGAATCCTAGGTGATGGTCTTCTGACCTTCTCCTCTAACACATGCTAAATGTTATTAGACCCATTGCCACATCTACACATACACACACACACACACACACACACACACACACACACACAGAAACACACACACACACACACGTTAATGGTGAGCCTAACAAATTAGTACCAGGAAGATGATAAAATTCAGTCTGTCAAATGATTGTTTCTAAAAATCAGTTCCAACAAAATATGCTAGGATGTAGTATTTTCAAGAGCTTATGTTCTTAGAGATATTCTAGATGACTGAGCACATTTGATAATTCATGGAATAAAAATAACATGAAGCTTGGCCTAGCCACCTGGTATCTACCTCCTCAGGCCCTTACCTTAGCAGCTTGTGTTATTTATAAGGCAGAGTCCCAGTACAGAGGAATAAGAAATAAGCATATTGCTCAACTCAGACAGATTGAACAAAGGCCCAGCGGATCACAGAGACTATCACTAAACACTAGTAGGTATGTGTAATTATAACCAATCATACCTCGCTTTACAATAGTTTTTCTGGACAGTAGCCCAAAGTTTATATTTCACATAAGGCTGCCAGGTGTCTTTGTTAAACTCATCTAAAAACTATGCAGGGTTTTATTTTTTGTTTTATTTTAGAATAAAGGGTCCTTAAAAGTGAATTTGCTTTATAAGCTGGTACCGCTACAGTGCCCCACGGTTGTGAATCATTTCAAAACAAAAGGCCTTTCTACGTGTTTTCCTACAATTGATACGTTGAGTTATTGAACATGGTGGTATTATTAACGAAGATAATAAACCCAACTGTAAAATGAAAGAAGTGCTACAGGCTTGCTAATTGCACAGTAACTAGATGGCTCACTTTCCATGCTTATTTGAATTTATTCTTATAAGGGGATTAGATGGCCCCTCTTAGGAGGAAAAGAAAATGGATGTAAGCAGCAGAATTTTCACTTTTGGTTACAGGACTTCCCAAAATTGCTGAGGTATGCCCCGTTTCTGTGGTGAAGACTTTACAATGTTTACTTTGTATGATAAGAGTTATAAGTAGAGTTCTATGCGTTTGTTCAGCCTATTATGCAGATGGGGCTTGATTAAAATCTATTTTAAACTGCAGCGATTACTGCTAGATAGCATGCATTAAACAGCTCTCCTGGCTCCATTAAAGGCTTTGGGGCCGTGGCAGTTTATTTTAAATATGCTTATAGACATTTCTAACTTCTCTAGAGATGCTTCAATATCAATGGTTCTCTTTCCTTAATAATCATGTGCTTGTGTGTGTGTGTGTGTGTGTGTGCGTGTGTGTGCGTGTACGTGTGTGTGTGTGTGTGTGTGTGTGTGTATGTGATGTTAAGGATTAAACCTTGAGCTTTCTGCATACTAGGCGAGAGCCCCACCCCTGTCTCTCTTTCTGTGATAATGCTAAATTTTTGTTCTCTAAGAAGTATTCTCCAAGCAACATTCTGAGCACGTTTCTTTTAAATTAAAAGATTATTATTTTCGTATCATAAGTTTGTTAACTGCACCATCATAACTAAGAAAAAACACACGGCAGTAGGCAAATTGCCAGAAGTCTGAAGATATTGTCGAATTATGACAAATACATCCAAGTAAGTTAGAGGAAGTATGTGCAACCTGAGAAAGCTTTCGTATGATAATTATTTATGAGTAAAATATATGTATTTTAGTGTATTTATTCTCTAGTGCTTTAGGTATACAATAACTGTCGGTAACCAGGGATCCATTTAGTGCTTTAGTTTAGCCATGCTGTTAGCTACTGTGGTTTTCATACACTTCTTAAATGTATTCCAAATTGTCCTCTTGTAATGATAAACCTTTGCGGACTACTGTACCGTAGAAGAGCACAAATATATGGTGACTCACTGAAAGACATCACATAACAGAAAAGGGGGCATCGAGACTCATAAGACTTCTGACTTTCAATGTACCTGGCTTCTTTGGAAGTTTATTTTGTACATAATAAGATTTCTCCTGTGTTCTAAATGGAATACAATGGAATTAAATTTTACTGTCTGGTTACAGAACTCTTGTAAGTTAGTTAATACTCTAGAGTCGTGCCCATTGAACTCTTCACTACCATCTAATAAAACAGAGCCACCAGTCACCAATGGCTGCTTAAATTTATATTTAATCAAGTAATATTCAATTTAAATCCTTTCAACTCTCAATTGTACCAGCTTCATACAGGCGATCTATAGCTATATGTGGGTAGTAGCCACCCTTCTGGACAGGATAGAGAACATAATTATCATTCTAGAATTTTCTGTTAGACAGTGGGACTCAGATTATAGAACTAAGAATTTCTTAGAAAGTTAAAGTATAAGATCACAAGCTTTCATACATAAATGTATGAAGCCAAAATCCAGGCAATACCCAGGGACATATTTTAAATCCATTTAGCTAATTTTTTTTTTCACCTCAGCTATATTTATCATTCTTTTATATTCCTTCTAAATTCTTTGCGGTCAAAGGAGTTGGGTACTTTGCAAAATACAATCCATTCCTGGCAGGTAAGTGGTCCAAATTGAAACAATGCTCCTTGCCAAGGAAGTTTTGCATATGGATAGTGACTATGGGCTTCCCACTTGACTAACAAAGCTACCACTGGAAAGCAGGCCATCAACCAGATTCTAAAAGGATAGCTCCTTTCGCACGTTTCTCATGTATGAAAAGCAGTGGAAAATATAAACCACACATCAGAGAACGACCCTGAGGCAAATATCTTTACGGAGCACCGCCCAAGAACTAGAATACACAAGACACCAAGCAACAAGAGTGAGGTTTTGTTTTATTTCCTTACACCATAAGAAGAAAAGGCGTCGTATCCAGGAAATAATCTTTTATACAAAAGCATTGGGCAACCTAATAAACCATGCTCTCTAAATTGCATTTTATTTTTATAAAAGTGAAGATCTCTCCTGCATACATCGTTTCCCCCTTCATGTATATCTCGACTGAAAACGTGAGCATTATCTCAAAGCACAGTTGAGTTGCATGCAGGCACTTTTATGACTCTTCAGATGATCACAACCCAAGAGAACTTTGATGACGTAGCTTAATTACTGAAATAAGGACACTGAATCTTTAGTAATGAGTAGTGGATAGATATCTTTTAAATTGGTGCTCTCAGATGTCAATCAGTTCCCATGCACGCAGACAGTTCTGAGCAATACTTGTTAGCCTTCTGTCTAAACTCCACCCCCACAGATACCTGACAGCAGCCAGGTATGCTCCTCCCCATGGTTACCTGGCAACAGCCAGGTGGGCCTGGCCCTATAAAAGGGGCTGCTTGCCCCCTGCTCTCTCTCTTACTCCAGCTTCTCTACCTTACCTCTTGCCCCTTTGTTCCTCCTTTCTCCCCATTCCCTTGCCCCCATCTCCACTTGGTCATGGTTGGCCCCTACTTCTCTACATTCTCCTTCTCTCTGCCTTTCTCTGCCTCTGCTACCCTCTTAACTCCCCTCCCCATCCCCTGAATAAACTCTATTCTATACTATACTAGTGTGTGTCTGGTCCCTCAAGGGGAAGGGATGCCTCTGCATAGGACCACTGAGGCACCGCCCCTTCTCCTACACCTCACCAGAACATATTCTTATACCTCTTTCTCTTTTTGTGATCACAATATTGGTGTTGTGACTCGGATCTTGAAACTGCAGGTTTACATTCCACCCTAGCAATTTTTTTTAACTCATCACCTTGACACTTATGCTAAGCATCACAAACGGTAACTTTAATAATGAACCTGTGGTTATTGAAAGAATTATATGCATTACTAATGTTCATAAAGTACAATGCAGAATCTTAATTGATTGTTATATAAACAATCTCTCAGGTAAATGTGCCTGTTGTGTATACTTTCATTAAAAAAAAAATTAATGAACTTACAGTCAACATCTCTACATCTTTTTAACATCATAGGCTTATCCCCATATATACCAACATTATTAATAATAAGTAGAAATAAATTCCAGATAGATTCTTCATTTAGCATATATTAATTTTCACATCATCACTTTTTCCTTCTCTTTTTCCTTTCTAAAAATTGTTTATTCTTATCTTAGAGCATAAGCTATTCATGTTCTGTTCAGGAAATTTTCCCCTGTGCCCATGTGCTCAAGGCTCTTCCCCACTTTCTTTTCTATTAATTTCAGTGTATCTGGTTATATGTAGAGGTCCTTGATCTACTTGGACATGAGCATTGTACAAGGAGATAAGAATGGATTGATTTGCATTCTTCAACATGCTAACCGCCAGTTGAGCCAGCACCATTTGTTGAAAATGCTGTATTTTTTCCACTGGATGGTTTTAATTCCTTTGTCAATATCAATATCAAATGACCATAGGTGTGTGGGTCTTCAATTCTATTCCATTGATCTACCTGCCTATCACTGTACCAATACCATGCAGTTTTTATCACAATTGCTCTGTAGTACAGCTTGAGGTCAGGACTTTCAAATGGGACCTCATAAAATTGCAAAGCTTCTGTAAGGCAAAGGACACTGTCAATAGGACAAAATGCCAACCAACAGATTGGGAAAAGATCTTTACCAACTCTACATCTGATAGAGGGCTAATACCCAATTTATACAAAGCACTCAAGAAGTTGGACTCCAGAGAACCAAATGACCCTATTAAAAAATGGAGTACAGAGCTAAACAGAGAATTCTCAACAGAGGAAACTCAAATGGTTGAGAAGCACCTAAACAATTGTTAAACATCCTTAGGAAAAGGCAAATCAAAATAACTCTGAGATTCACCTTACACTAGTCAGAATGGTTAAGTTCAAAAACTCAGGTGACAACAGATGCTGGTGAGGTTGAGGAGAAAGAGGAACACTCCTCCATTGTTGTTAGGATTGCAAGCTGGTACAACCACTCTGGAAATCAGTTTGGTGGTTCCTCAGAAAATTGGACATAGTACTACCTGAGGACCCAGCAATATCATTCCTGAGCGTATACTCAGTAGATGTTCCAACATGTAATAAGGACACATGCTCCACTATGTTCATAGTAGCCTGATTTATAATAATAGCCAGAAGTTGAAAAGAACCCAGATGTCCCTCAACAGAGGAATGGATACAGAAAATGTGGTACATTTACACAATGAGTACTACTCAGCTATTATAAAACAATGAATTCATGAAGTTTTTGGGCAAATGGATGGAACTAGAAAATATCATCCCAAGTAAGGTAACTCAATCACAAAAAAACACACATGGTATGCACACACTGATAAGCCCAGAAGCTCAGAATACCCAAAACACAATCCACAAACCACATGAAACTCAAGAAGAAGGAAGACCAAAGTGTGGATACTTCAATCCTTCTTAGAAAGGGGAACAAAATACCCATGGAAGGAGTTACAGAGATAAAGTGTGGAGCAGACCCTGAAGGAATGACCATCCAGAGACTGCTCCACCTGGGGATCCATCCCATATACAGTCACAAAACCCAGTCACTATTATGGATAACAAGTGCTTGCTGACAGAAGCCTGTTGTAGCTGTCTCCTGAGAGGCTCTACCAGTTCCTGACATGTACTGAGGTGGATGCTTGCAGCCAACAATTGGACTGAGCACACAGTCCCCAATAGAGGAGCTAGAGAAAGGACCCAAGGAGCTAAAGGGATTTGCAGCCCCATAGGAGGAACAACAATATGAACTAACCAGTACCCCCAGAGTTCCCAGGGACTAAACCACCAACCAAAGAGTACACATGGTTGGACTCATGGCTCCAGCTGCATATGTAGCAGAAGATGGCCTTATCAGTCATCAATGGGAAGAGAGGCCCTTGGTCCTGTGAAGGCTCTATGCCCCAGTGTAGAGAAATGCAGGGCCAGGAAGGAGAAGTGGGTAGGTTGGTGAGTAGGGGATTGGGGGAGGGCCTAGGGGGTTTTGGAGGGAAAACCAGGATAGGGAATAACATTTGAAATGTAAAGAAAGAAAATATCTAATAAAATTTAAAAAGAAAGAAAGTAAATAAAAATTTTAAAAAAGAGATTGTATATAAAAGTAGATTTAAAAAAAAAAAGAAAAAGAAATGGTTATGCTTGGCTAGGAGTGATGGTGAACACCTTTAGTTCCAGCATTCTCTATGTGAGTTCCAGGTCCACCTGGTCTACCAATGGGGTTCAGGACAGCCAGGGCTGTTATCCAAAGAAACTCTGTCTTGATTTTTTTTTCAGTTTTTTCTTTTTATTCCTTATATACATTACATCCCAACCACAGTTTCTCTATCTTTGCTTCTCTCAATCCTCCTGCCTTCCACTTTGCCTAAGTGTATACTACAATATTTCTTACTGAGTGGTTGTGCTTCCTGTCATATCATCAGAAGTGACCCACAGCTGAATTCTTGTCTCCTTTGACTACTCCATCCTTAATATTAGTTTTTGTTAATATGGTTTTAATTGAAGTAGACTTACAGCATTCTAACCCCTTCTTTTCTCCCTCCAATCCCTCCCAGCCACCCTCTATGCCTCCTCAACTCTCAAGTTTATAGCTTCTTTTTCTTTGATTTTTATTGCATACATACTTGTGTGTGCACCCGCATGTGTCCATGTGTGTGTGCGTATGTGTGTATGTGCACAAACATGTATAACCTAGTGAGTTTTAGGGCTGACCACTCTGTATTGGGTACCTAGTAAGGGGTCTCATCCCTAAGAGAGGCCAATTCTTCTTCTCCCAGCAGTCCTTGGTTGCCTATAGTTCTTTGCACAGGGATGAGGCTCTGAGAAAAATTTCTCCTTCCACATTAACATGTCCATTGAAACTGTCATTTTCATGATCTTGTTTATGCAGCTATTTCTAGGAGAACCTGTTTCCCAGCAGACTTCCTGCTATTATGATTCTTACCAGCTCTCTACCCCCTCTCACTCCATGTCCCCTGATCCATAAATGCAGGAGCTGTGAGGTAGATGCTTCTGTTGGGGTAGGGCTCCCCATAATTTGTTGATCTCTGTATTGGGTGCAGTTGTACCTTTCTATTACTGTCTCCACTTGCTGTAAGGAAGGACTTCATTGGTGAGGGGTGGTAACTACACGGACTCAGAAAAGGTGGCTCACACACTGTCTACAACGTTCTTCATCGCCAACCTCATTGGCTCCTTTTCTTATTCTTTTTTTTTAAATGACTTTATTGTTATAACTGCAAATGGCTGTTTATAACATTAGATGCTATAAGAAACTATAAAGAAGAAAAACCACAAAGGTACATCCCACAGTGCAAAGAAATCACTAGATTTCAAATACTTCTTAAAGAAAGCCTATCCACTTTTCTCCTTTTGCTGCAGATCTGTTTATCCTAACATGCTCACGCAAGCAGTGTGTAATTTCCTGTAACAGAAACCACTTCTTCTAACGTTCATTTGTCTTTCCTGTCAAAGTATTATTTTATACTATATCATTTTATGTTAGTACTATAGCAACTGTTAAGTACTTTCTGTGTATTTCAGGAACTACTTAAGTGCTATAGTCAACAAGACTAGACCTCACCCTACCTTGGTAGTGCACTACCACTTGGGCTGAAAATAAAGCACAGCAGCCATGTGAATATTGTTGTGTACTTAGAAGTTCATTGTATGCTATGGATAGAAATCTAGTTAAAACAGCAATCACATTAAAAGAGCCTGACGTGAGTTTGAGATATGATTAAGAGGGTTCGGATAACGACATCAAATAACATTTGCTTCTATGCATGTCAAATGAGGAATTCACAGACCTAACAAGCATCCAGCCACAAATGCTCATAGAAACCCTATGTGCTTGTGAGGCTCATGAAAGAAGAGAGTTACAGCACAAAGCCAGGCAGAGAATGGTGCCATGAAATGACCATGTAGAGGAAGATGAGCCAAAGAAAACTCCTCTAAAACCAGCAATTCTAGCGAAATAAAAGATGAATTCATTAGCTGTGTGTTCTAAGACTAGAAGAGAAGATTCCTCTCTTCCTGGGGAAGCTAGATTGTCTGTGAAGGCATTGGTGACTTTATGAAGAGCTAAAAGAGTAGAAAGCAGCAGGAAGTTATGACAAGAGACAATGCATAGCCAGCACAAACATGCTTGGAGGGGTTGGTTACCGAAAGGAGAAGACTGTGAGCATGTGTCATCTTAGCAGACAGAAAAGGATAGTTTATTTCTTTTTCAGTATATTTTATATGTTAGATAATCAAATGGAACTAGATAGTTTGACTGAGATTAGCTTTCCATGCCTAGATACATCAGGACATTAGTTAAAGCTTCTTCAAGTAAGCCCAATGGGAAGCCATATTCGATGACTTCTAACAGAATTTGATGTGGTCCAGAAGTTTCCCAAGATCACCTCTAAGATTCAAACTGGAGAAGTTATCGACTAGTGCTAATCTACATTAGCTTTACAACTTGGTTCAGAGCATCATGTCATCATGGAGTTCCTTGAGCTTGTCGAGTAGATATTTTCAGAGTATCCAACTTCTAACAGAACGTTTTTTTCTATTTTTTAATTTTTTTTTTATTGTTCAAGAATTTCATACAAGCATACACTGATACACTGATAAACTTCCCCATTCTCTCCTGTCTAATTCCTCTCCTGTCCCTCCCTCTCTTTCCTCCCTGTTTTAGTCACTATTCTATGGTGGTCAACAAACGTCATAACCAAGAGGACTCTTATAAAGAAAAGCATTTAATTAGAGGCTTGCTTACAGTTTCAGAGGTTAGTCCATTGTCATCATGGTGGGAGCAATGGAAGCACACAGGCAGACATGTTGCTGGAGAAAGTAGTTCTACATCCAGATCTGTAAGCAAGAGGAAGACAGAGACTCTTGGCTTCATATAGGCTTTTGCAACCCCAAGGCACACCCCCAGTGATACACTTCCTCGGTCCTCAGTCAAAGGTGGTCCTCTTACCTTCTAGTTCTTTTATGCAGTTATCCTCTCCAGTGACCAAACATTCAAACATATGAGCCAATTGGGGTATTCTTATTCAAATCAACACACCTCCCAACACTGTGTATTCTTTTGAAATGCGTAAGTACACTCACTGCTACCTGTGTGTTCAAGGATGTGGGACTCTGCAGTAGAGAATGGAAAGCCACTTAGGAGCCAAATCTCTGTAGAAAATCAGCCATTCCCCTCCCATCAGTTGTCAGTAGCCAATTGTCATCTTATTATCCTTCTCAGTTCTCTATGCTCCTCAAATGAATACAAAGCCAAAGAATTCACTTTAAGCCTGTTTCCTGTTTCTTACTGGTACTTGAGCAAGTCTTTCAAACTGACTTTACATATCGAATATGAAGAGAATGTTTTTGCATTTCTTTGATGAGTTAATTTTTAAAGTTTCAAACGTGTCATCATTTGTATTTGAATAGGCTTCTAAACTTTTTAGATATTTAAGTATATATTCTAGTAATTATAAAAATTGAACTGAAACTAACTCATGGTAGAAAATTGGGGGCTCAGGGAAATTAATTTCAGAAAGACAACATAGCTGTTGGATAATTAAGGGAGGTCGTGATTTTAGATCACCTGATATAGCCATAGAACTCTTAATTGAACATGCTTTGTCTGCATGGTAAGGGAGGGTAGTTATTTTACACATACATCTTACCAAGCATGCTACGTGAATAAGTCATATGAAAAGGAAAAGTACACAGCGGCCATAGAAAGTAAAGGTCAGAATAGCTGTGAGAGTGCCTGCTGTTGGGAGGTACTGTAAATAAGATTCAGCTCAGTATGACAGGCACCTGTGAACAGGGTTCTTCCAGTTAGCACTGGTATATATATATATATGTATATATGTATATATGTGTGTATACATATGTATGTATATATACAAATTCATATGACTTTATAGTTGAAAAGTGAAAAGAAATACTCACCAGAATCCTCATTTTACAGAGATGGATTAAACGACATCACGTTTACTTAGCAATGAATATGTTATTCACATGCAGGTATCTTAAACACATTAGTACTGGTGGTGTAGCTTTCCTAATTGTGTCAAAATAGCCATTTAAATTACCTCAAAACAGTGGGAAAAGATGGAATCTATTTTTAAATGGAGTACATGCTGTTCTAAATTGTTCTAGAAATCTCTAGAATCTAGACATTTTTAGGTACACTCTTCAACGTGTTAGCCATTAGGTACTCATAGATTGTTGAATTTTAAAAAGGATATAACTCATCTTACTCATTTAAGCATTATCATCATACGGCTCTTCAAACCCAAACAGGAGAGTACAGATTATAGAATATTTTCCTTCATTACAGAAAGTTCCCCTTGATAAGAGTGACCCAGATTCTAAGCCAGTAAAAACTATAAGCATTGCTGGATTCCCATTCCCACCCCACCCACCCACATCTATAGACCTAAATGTAAAATCAAGAACTATTTGACTCTATTTACTAAGCATGCTGACCCAATGTTTAAAGTCATAATTAGGAAGCTAAGTCAGAACTCCCTAGAAGAGAGCAGAGTCAGTAAGGTCACTACAAGAGAAGGTTACAGTTGTTTCAGCTACAGTGACAGGGAAAGGGTGAAGCGAGGTAAGGAGTAGCATTTAACTGGGTAGCACTTGCTGACAACTGTTAGGATCTGAGTTCAAATCCCCAGAACTCATGTAAAGCCAGACGGATTATCACATTTCTGTAGTCCAGTCCCTGCACATCTACAGAAAGAAATAGAGTTAGGCAAAGCTCCAGCTAGGCAGGGCATACACGACAGAAGGAAACAAAACAAGTTCGAGCTACATAAATTGAACTGGGAAAAGGGTGAGTAGGGAGGGCACATGAAATGTGAAGATACAGCTGGGCGGTGATAGCACACGCCTTTAATCCCAGCACTTGGGAGGCAGAGGCAGGTGGATTTCTGAGCTCGAGGCCAGCCTGGTCTACAGAGTAAATTCCAGGACAGCCAGGGCTATACAGAGAAACCCTGTCTCGAAAAACCAAAAAAATAAATGAAAGAAAGAAAGAAAGAAAGAAAGAAAGAAAGAAAGAAAGAAAGAAAGAAGTGTGAAGATACGTTGTCTTTTTGTTTGTACTTTTTTGTTCTGTTGTGTAGTAGGGAACAAATCCAAGACCAGGAACATGCTGGACAAGCATTCTACCAGTGAACTACATCCCAAACAAAATGTGAAGATTTATGTGTAAAACTATACTATCAATACTTACTATTCCTAGAAATGCCTCGGGGTAAGGGTTGCCTGGGTGGCATTTTGAGTCTGTGTCAAGGGAATATAGCAATATGATTCAGCCGCTGATTTTCTCAGTTACTCTATAACTCTATCTTGATTTTTATTTCAGATCAATGGAGGAGAGAAGCGGCCTGCCTCTGATATGGGAAAAAAACCAAAAACTCCCAAAAAGAAGAAGAAGAAGGATCCTAACGAGCCCCAGAAGCCCGTGTCTGCCTATGCTTTGTTCTTTCGGGATACCCAGGCTGCCATCAAGGGCCAGAACCCAAATGCTACTTTTGGTGAAGTCTCGAAGATTGTGGCATCAATGTGGGATGGCCTAGGAGAAGAACAGAAACAGGTAAGAGGGTTTAAAATCACTGCAATTAGCTTGGTGGCAGACAGTGTGCGAGAGCTTCAGAGATCTCTTCTACGAACCTAAGGGAAATCAGTCAGACACTGATTGTGACTGACTGTGACTGCGAAAGTGCCCTCTGTCTGAACCGTACTTTAAGAGAGTGTCACTTAATCTTGTACTCTCTTTATCCTCTTCCATAAGTAGCATGTTAGTTTCCCTTGTTTCAAAGTTTATACAGCGTAGCGGCTTTTGGAAGGACTTCCACGTACCCTAGCCAGAATTACATCACTTCTTAATGTTGCCCATATGAGCATTGAGACTAAAAGTTTCCCCTTTGAAAACTAGCCACACTGCACTTCGGTACTTGCTATTTACTCTCCTGTCATCAAACTCTTTTTGCTCTGGGCAAATGAACCTCAAGTCTGTTTCTATCCTTGTCCCTTCCCTAAAGACCACCAGGGTGTGTTATTTAACCCTCACGTATATTTACCTCACGTTTCTAGGTTGTGTTAAGTGGGACCAGACGGCTGCTCTTGCTTTCTTTTCTTATGGATGGCTAGGGTGTGACTGAGGGCGATGCTTAGGGAGGAGTATGTAAAACATGCCGCAGTACCTCAAGTCATCTAGGAAACCTTAAAGAGGGTGAGGAGTCACACTGAGAGCTCACCTACATGAAGAAGAAATATTAATTCTATGTCTAAACTAAAGGGTAGATAGTCGTTGTCACGATGTAGTATTATTGCCGCAAACAAATAATCGTGATAACTAAAATGGTCAATATAACAACATAAACACAGCTATTGCAAAAGCAATTGTTGCACTAACCGTATATTTAGATAACATTTGACTGTTCACCATGTCCAGGGAAGTGTATTGAAAAACAAAGATAATGCACTTGCTGTGCAAATGTGAAGACCTGAGTTTAAAACACATACAGAAGAGAGCTCCTGTAAAGCCAGATGTGATGTCACACATTTGTATTCATAGCACTTCTACAGTAAGATGGTAGGCAGAGACAGAAGAATTCCTGGAAGCTCATAGCCAGCCTGGCACAACGGAAAACAGCAAAGAGTCTTTGCCTCAAACAACATGCAAGGCAATGGCCAGCCCCTGAGAGGGTCCTCTGAACTCTTCACATACACCTTGGCACACACAAGACTCCCACAAGCACACACACATGCGCACACATACATGGATGCATGCATGCTTGCATGCATGCATACACTCATGCATGCATACATGCACATGAATTCACACATGTACATATACACATACAGGACAAGGATGCAGGGGAGAGATTGAAACTTTAAAAAAAAAAAGAGAAAACAGAAAAATGTCTAGGTTCTGGTGGAATCTTAGTTTATGTCAATATCTATCCTCTAAGTAGGGTTTTATATTCTTGAAAGATATTTGAATTCCTTTTTTTTCTGTTCAGTACTCATAGGCCTATAATGAATTTTTCAAAATCTATAAAATAGAGTCAGGAAAATTAAGTTCACTCATTTATTGGACACATATTTTTGAGCATATATTTGCCAAGCACTGTCCGGACACAATAGATCTGGCAGCAAGCAAGATAAACAGGTCTCCAGATGCTGAACAAGCAATCTCTACTTCTTTCATTGGAACACAGAGTTTCTATGAGGAGGACTTGCCATTTAACTTAAGTTCTCTTCCTGAAAAACTCCTAAAAATGGCGAAGGTTGCAATGATAAAAACCAGATGCCAAGAAACAAAACTTACTTCTCCCATTCCCAATACCGCCAACTCCTTAAGTCAGTTATCCTTTATGATCTGAAATTAATACACATTTTCTTTTTTTAGCTTATTTTTATGTCATGTGCATTGGCATTTTTGCCTGAATGTATGTCTGGGTGAGAGTGTCAGATCCCCTGGAACTGGAGTTAGGAGAGTTGCGAGTTGCCATGTACGTATTGGGAATTGAACCTGGTACTCTGGAAGAACAGCCAGTGCTCTTAACTTCTGAGACATCTATCTAGTCAAATACACATTTTCTTATGCCTTCGAGATTGCCAGGCAGAATGAATGTCAACAAGACCTGGCCTGCAGAGTACTGGGTGCTGAGAGTCACCTTTAAGAGTGATAAAGATACTGGGTGATTGTTAATAGAGCAGGTAACGCCATAGTGTATAATTCTAAGTGAAACCTAATGTGACCATTTCAGGATTTGGAGCCAGTTTCTAGCCGCTCCCTAACTCAGATCAATTATTTTCTATACTCTCAGATCTTAAATGAAGTTTCCAATTGAGGGTGGAACTGTAAAGATATCATCTCCTCTAGTTATCCCCCCCCCCATCCAATTGCTGAATGATGGCCAAAGTACATGTGGATGGGATGGCCCAGCCCTTGGCCCTGTTCTCTGAACAATGTCATGTCCCTGCCTGGCTATTCTGCTGTTCTGCTAATCTTCCACGTACTCTTGGGAATGTTCTGAGCAGCGAGCCCTGTCCACCTCTTCTCTGAGATTACATTTCCCAGAGGAAGTTCCAGAAAGTGCCTTTTCCTCAGGGATTGTTCACAGCAACCCTTGGCATCAGAGGATAGATGTGCTTGTTCTTTCTTCTGCCTTGCCCTCTGCTTTTTCAAAAACATCACTTTCTCTAGCTAACACTAAGTCGCCTTTTCTTATGTGCCTCTGTGGTCCCAGTTGTCCTAAGACGCTCCTATATTCAAAACCAGGATTTTTAAGAGAGAGGTCTATAAGGACTTCTCACAGCCCAGGATCTGTCCTTTGCATTACCAATGTAAAAATTGCTGTCTATACTTTTATTTCTGGTGCAAAAAAAAATAATGCTCATACAACCAAAACCAGATAATTCCAAGTGTGAAGAGCTAAGTTTTGTTTACTAATTCTATTACAATGATGATTTGTATTTTGAATATAACAAGAGAGAATATTGAGATGGCTTTTAACATTCTTTTTGCCTAGCTGTATAAGGAAACTATGTGTCTGTGATTACATGTCTATGTATATGAGAGAGAGGGGAGAAAGAGAGAAGTGCTCTTATCAACTTAAAGGGAGACATTACTCACGTTCCCTACTCTAGGTTTCTGGGCTTATACAGTAATAGCCAAGACTTCTTAATAAATCACTTGTAATGTCAAGACATTTTCCCTTTTCTCTTGTGTGTTTTTCTTCTGATTCAATAACAAACTCAAAGCCAGACATTGGTGGCACACATTTAATCCCAGCACTCCGGAGGCAGAAGCCAGAGGATCTTTGTGAGTTTGAGGCCAGCCTGTTCTTAAGAGTTAGTTTTAGGAAAAGAAAAGAAAGGAAGAGAAAAAGAAAGAAAGAAAGAAAGAAAGAAAGAAAGAGAGAGAGAGAGAGAGAGAGAGAGAGAGAGAGAGAGAGAGAAAGAAAGAAAGGAAGAAAGAAAGAAAGAAAGAAAGAAAGAAAGAAAGAAAGAAAAGAAAAAAGACCTCAAAATATGTCTACTCACTTGGTTCTGACTTATGGAAGTAGTTGAGGTGTTTAGAGGAGATTCATTTGATAAATAAAGGATAGTTGTAACTATACAATAGTTGGACAATATGATTCCTATCCAAGAATCAAATCTACTGAATAAAAAGATTTATGCCAAGACTATCTAAGAAAATATTACTATATTATATTTTTTAACGAAGTAAGTACTTTAAAATTTGAGTACTTTTTTGAGAGTTACCCAAACAAGGTGTTGTGAGCAATTTAGGTTACGCTGAGATAGTTTGTATCTGAGCCTGATGTTCCCTGTTGCAGCAGGAGTCCAGGAGAGCTGACTCTTTTCCTCTAAAGATGCTCTTGTTTAATAAGGACAAAGACTGTACGTTACTCTCCAACGATTGGATTATGATACTACACTACAGCACACACAGGGCCTACACCCGTCCGTGCATCAGAGGAGGGAGCATATGGCAGCCTGTGGCCTGGCCGCTGCTCTGCCGCTCTGTGGCAGCCTGTCACTGAATGTTTGCAGGAGATGCCAGTGTGGGGAGTGTGCTTGCCCAAAAGGCACACTGGAGCTTCCAAAAACCATCATGAAATTATTCCAGAATGTTATATCTGCTGCAGTACCACCTGTTCATCCCCTTTTAATTTTGACTCATTATGCCAACTCACTATAATATCTGCTTCAAACTTAAAGTAATTGTACTTAACTCTCATTTAACAGTTGAACTTGGGGAGCCTACTTACTGCTCTGTATTTTAAAGGAACACTCCTAAATTAGTTTAGACAAGCCCACAGGACAGTTTTAGCTTGTGTAGGCAGTTAGGGTAGGAGGTAGACATTTCATGTGCTGTAGTTGCTTAAAAACCTTGTTGTCATACTAGCCCACAGTATAACAGCTACCAATATAAAAACAAACAGAGGGGAATGGGTAGTTATCAATGACTTATTGGGGACTGGGAAAATTACAATATTTAAGGGGAAACATTAGCAAGATTACAAAATAAATAGCTTTCTGGCAAGCAGAAGAAACACACCTAATAGAGCGCTGTGTTTCTATCCCATGCCTGCTCAGTGTGCAGTCAAGGCAGGAATGAGAAGCCAGCTTGGAGGGCAGATCTTTACTTTTTAGAATCCATGGTGACTGAGAAACTGTGTGTACTTTGGTTCTGCAAATACTCTTGTCAACGAAGAGAAATCGAAAAGGCGGCAAGAGGAGTAATAACTGTGGTCAAGGGAAACCCCCCTCTCCCTCCCCCCACGGATCCCTCCCTCCGAAGACGCTGAACCCAGTCCACAGCTCGAGAAGGCTCCATTTTAATACTTGGGAAGGCAAGGCTGGATCTGGCATGCAGAGAGAACAGTGCTTAGGATTCCAACTGGGGGCTTTAAATGCTAATGACTCGTAAGACAATGAAGAACCCATTTCAGAAGCAAACCAAGTCGTTTAAAAGGCACCAGATGGGGAAAGGGGATAAAACACAAATATTGCTGTGATTCTGGGTCTTGCTATGTTTCTTTCCCTGACTGGAGTCTGTGGAAGAAGAAAAATAATATCCTCTTGCATCCTGGGGCCTTGCTTCAGCAACCCTTAGCATCTTTTTACAAGGTTCCATCTAAAATTTTCATCTACCTCCATCACTTTGGAATGCTCTGATTCTGATCATTGTGGTAAAGGGCCCAAGCTCATGATGACAATATAAGACAATTCCAACTCAATACAATAAAAGGAGTGGTCAGCTTCCAACAGAACAGGTTGACCCAGAGTGCTGTAAAGGGTTCTTGAGTCCCTTTTAGTCATGGAAAGTCACCTTAAATCAGAACCAGATGTAAATTACTAAATGAACCTTAAGTTCCTAATTGGAGACACAGTCGGGCTGTAAGACATTTAGCAAATTACAAACAAAATGTTCTTGTTTACATTACGTTAAATGGCTTTAAAGCTGCAGCCAAGAGCTAAATAAACATGCTGTTATGCTAAAAAAGGAGTGGAAAGCCTATTTGGATTTGGTGTATTGGGGGAAACCACAGCTCATGGGTGCCTGGAGAGTGTATTTTTGTAAATGCTAGTCCTGTCGTGGAAGAAGAGAGTGGATTTACCTCGCGATGCACTGCCTAATGAGCAGACATCACTTGCCGGGAACGTGTTTGAATACTGTAGCATATGCCTTCTTTCGGGATGCATAATTCATATCCAAGGATATTAGACCCAGCAGTTCAGCTCAATAGCAGCACCTCATTATTTTATCTCTCAGTATTTATTCCTATGTTTGACGCCTCATGAAATTACTGTTAATGTGTTTATATAAGGGCAGATCTGACAAGTGGGAAGAGTGTCATTTCCTCCTTCTTCCTGCTGCTGTTTCTTCTTCCCTAGTAGAAGGGGCAACTGTAAATAGTTAATTTGCTTCAATTATGAGCCTGTCCTGCTAAATTAGAAGCAGCAGGGATATGAAGAGCCAGAATTATACTTAGGAAGCAGTGACAAATCCTCTGAGCCCATGGAATCCAATCATTTACTCCTCATTGGTGCTCAAACACCCACCACATAAATGCTGCTGGGGATTTTGCTCCTTATCGTAGGACAAAATTTGGATTTCATGTCAACCATACTTAAGGTTAACGAAATCCCTGCATTTGAACAGGTGTAAGTTTGTCTTAACTGTTTACATATAGACATGGTGTGTTTCCTACTCTCTAAAAGATGAAGCATATTGGATAGGTTATTGGCTAGGTAAAGCAATTGTTCATACAGAAGTCTCAACACTATACCCAAGTACACAAGCAGCACTCACTCACACACACAAACACACACACACACACACACACACACACACACACACACACAGGTACATGCACATGCACATTTATAGAGGAAGAGGGTATGAATTTGATAGGAAGGTATCAGGAAGGACGTAGGAGGAGATGGAGAGGGAATGAGGGAATAGGTATGATGAAAAGACATTGTACTCATATGTGATACGCACAGAAACAGAAAATAAGAAGATAAAAAAGTAATTATTCCCAAAAAATTACAATATTCAAATAATATATAAAGAAAAATTTAATTACCAAAAAATAATAAAGACCATAGCATGTAAGCAAAGTTTATATTCACAGAAATTTGCAAGTGGGCAATTAGATTATACCTTGAAATGTTAAGCATATTTCACTTCTAAAGCCAGGTTTTCCCTCTCTCTCTCTCTCCATAAGTATATATATGGACAATAGTGCTTTTGTGTATGTATATGTATATATATACATATATGTACATATGTATATGTACATAACATACATACACATATGTATATGATGTTAGTACATCAATGAGAGTGTTTCATGGCACCATGGGTATAAGCATGTATAATTCAGGTGTGTGAATATTTATATACTATACACAGTAAGAGTTAATAATTCATTTAAATGTTTCCATAGCTCTGATGAAGAGATAACTCCAGTTGATATTCACCCCATTCCAGTCTGTTACAACTCTTCATTTGTATATACATTTGTGATAAGTTACATATCTATCAAATTCTCTGTTTCCATTGATTAGAAGATGCAATTTAGTAATTTATCCTTAAAATCGTGCTAATGCTGACTTGCACAATGTGAATCTCCATTCTGAGGATTTTTATTCAATAAATCCTGGCATGGGGTTCACAACAGTGCTTCTAGTAATGTGGACAATGTGGACAATGTGGACAACAGTGCTTCTAGTAATGTGTGGACAGTGTGGACAACAGTGCTTTTGTGCCATTATACAGCCTAATGCTATTGCAGCTAAGGTACTGCGTAGGAACATCGTTATACCAACACCAGAACAGTACCACCTGCCAACACATTACTCAGAATAATGTCCTATCTTTTGCTGATGTCTGACTGTGTTTCCTGAGCACCTACTATGTATCAGACACTGCACTGAATGCTGGACTTCTATCATGAGAAGTAGACCAGACCTTACAACTATGAATTTCAAGGTGCATCTTATGGCATTTTCATATCTAGGGGGAGCCATGAGCAAACAGAAGTTAATCTTTGATACCATATTGCTTTGGTTCACTCCTAATTCTGCCATACAGTATTATTTATTGTGCCTGTGATTCCTGTTCTGTGAAACAGGAGGAATATCACCAAGGCCACACTGTTTTTGGAGGAACTAAAGATGATACATAAAAGAAAGAGCCTGATGATGACAATGATAAGAGGCATGGAGCCAAAGCATGATTTTGCTGCTACTTGGTGTCTGTACCCTTCATGCTTCATGCTACATTAAACACATAGGAATCAGCCTGTTAGTTAAGAGTAATTAATTAACAACATGGTACTTAGTGAGTCATCTTCATTTAATACATCAGTAGATATGTTTTGCAGCCATTTCTAAAGCCAAGCTGCCCATTTCTGGTCCCTAGTAGCCAGAAACAGATGGCATCAACGTGGCCGAGATTCTTCAGGTGTATGAAAAAGTCTTCCAAAGGAATCAGAGTAGCAAGATTTCTGTCATACCATGGAACGTTCTCAGTCCTCGAAATACAACCTTATGGAATCTTTCCAGTTAGAGTGTCCTTATAAAGGTGCTGAGTAACTTACACAAAGTAGATGGGTAGCCATATTTAAGGACCAAGTGGCATGCAAAATACTGCCGCACTTTTCCCAACAGACTTAAAAGACGTCATTCCCGAAAGCAGGTATACATGTGAAGGTGTTGAAGAGGTTTCTCCAGGACTGTGATGAAGTCATTCTTCTTCATACATAATTCCATTGCTAAGCATTTTCTATAAATAAGAAATGGTAGTGGAAAAAAAAAAGTCATTTGTGCTTAACCAACAGAGAAAGCACCTTGTCCATTTTTAAATAAGGTTTGAATAGAATTCAGAATAAGAAGAATTTTACACCGTTTCTTCATGACTGTAACAATTGCTGAAGCAAACTGACTAGAGATTACAAGCCAGAGCCAGAGAGAAGAAAGGAAGAGGGAATTATCAAGTATTTTTAAGATGTTGCTTTTCAGGGGCTGGAGACTTGGCTCAGAAGTCAAGAGCACTGACTGTTCTTTGAGAGGTCCTGAGTTCAATTCCCAGCAACCACATAGTGGCTCACAACCAACTGTAATGGAATCTAATGCCCTCTTCTGGTGTGTCTGAAGACAGCGACAGTGTACTCACATATATAAAATAAGTAAATAAATAAATCTTATAGAAAATGTTGCTTTTCTCTGTGAGCTGGGTAGATGGTTTGGGAAGAAGAATGCAAGGGGGAACTGACAGATTACATTAGAATTTTTATTCTGGTTAAGTGTGTCATAGTCACTGACATTGAAGTGCTGATTTTAATTAGGGATTATCAGCCTATACAAGCACACATACTCAGTGGTATTTAGAGCATTCAGTGAATCACAGGATCACATGAACAGGATTTGCATCCTTCAGAATTGCTATCTGATGTCTATCTATGTGTGTTTTGGGTTAGCTGTTATACATGTTTTAGTTTAACCAAGGAGATGTGATCCTTAGATAGGAAATGGTGACTTTCTTGGAATAACAAACCACAGCATATAATATGTTAAGGAAGGATGAATCAAAAGTGTTTAGATGAGCTGAGGAAATGATAAATGATATATTATGATTTTTAAATCCTCTTCTGGCCAACTTTGTACTTTATTTCAAACAGCTGTGGCCCATTTGGAGGCCATTTTGTAGCTCAGCTGAACACTAATATTTACTGTATGAATCACATACCTTTAAAATATTTGTCTTTCCTGAAAGAAACTATCTCTTTCCCAAACTTAACTTTGACATGAATCAGACCCATCCTTCACAGGCCAGGTTCATGCATTTGATGACTGAAGTGATCATTCACTGCTGAATACAATCCCACAACTGCTTTGGTTTCGCAAAATAAAGGGCTTTCTCCATCTCTAACTTGAAGTCTTGAAACATCTTTCAAGGGCTTTTTACCAGTTATCTTGAAATGCCTCTTCTAAAGTAAGAATTAGTCCTACTTCCTTTACATGTGGAATTCTTATATATGAATATCATTCTCTTTGGACACTTCCACTTAATATAGATTTGAAACAGCATCCTAGCCCAATTTTAGACAGTAGCATCAGAAAGGCATACCCAGTGTGTAGAACTGCTACCATTAGGTATTTCTCAAAGGTGGAGGGTCTAATTATTGCTGGGTAGTCAACCTCATTCTGATCTGGGCTACTCTCCTTTAAACACAATTACAGAAATATACCTCCTGAAATGACCCCCCTTTGAATTCTCCCTCCGAACATCTGCAGCTATTTGGGAACGTGTGGACCCATCAATCCACATAATGTGAAGTGATGAGTTTACTCTTCCCTAAAGTGGTGTTTAGGCACTTAAACAATGATCCCAACATAGCTGATCATCAATAGCCAATGGGGAGCCATTTGTGAAACAGGAATGTCTGAATGCTAGTCAGGTATCCCATAACAGCATCGATCCTGGGATGGAACCAGGCCTTATGTTCAGCATGAAGGGTAGGAGTTACCCTCCTCCCTCTCCTAGTTGTTAATCAACACATTGCAGGAATGTTAACACTGTGTGTGGTGTTTACTGACAGCAGCCCAACAAAGGGTAACAACATACTTACGTGTTGCTGTTTTCAATAGAAACCAAATGAAAAAAAGACTGGAAATGCTAGAATCAGGCCATCTTACCTTTGCTACTTAGGAGACAATACTTTGAGCAAAAGCTAGAGGCCTAAATGTATTATAAGTCCCTCTAAAAGTTAAATGAACCCTAAGTAACGGGAAGCACAGCATAGCATGTTAACTAAAATCATTATATCATCATTTAGGACATTTAGAAGTGTCAAAGGTTATATTTACTAAAATAAAAAATTATTAATTTTTTTCAAATTTTTTTAAGATGTAAATGTATATAGAAAAAATACTTCTCAAAATCATTTGTGTGTGTGTGTGTGTGTGTGTGTGTGAGAGAGAGAGAGAGAGAGAGAGAGAGAGAGAGAGAGAGAGAGAGAGAGA
>JADRCD010190795.1:0-14058 GCA_019843815.1 Montemys delectorum | reverse complement strand
TAACTCAGATTATGAGTTTTATATAGCACAACTGGCAAGCCCAACATATTTTTATCCTTTCTGGGAGACAAAATTTTACTTTATTTTCCTCATACTCAGAGTTCTCCTGCCCAAAAATTAAGATAAATAGAAAAGTGACAAAAATGAAAAAGACACAGATAGAGATTTTGAAACATTTGATAAATGAAGATTCACTCTCTTCCACTGATGACACTGACCAGAGGAATCAATTTTAAAGACATGGAAAATGTTAAATTCAGATCAAGAGTAAATTACACCACCTATTAGAGACCTTATAAGTAATTTCGGGTCTCTATATGCTTGTTATCAGCTTGTTATGTGCATGTATGTAATTTTCAACATGTATTCAATATAATGCTTGCTATTTCTTCTATTTTCATTCATTCAGCAGCACACTGTTTCCACTAAGAGACTCCCCATGAAATATTTTCCTAAATAACTTCTAGTGTAAGTTTATGTCAAGTTCTAGAGGTTAGATTTGTGAATATTTTCAATCGAACACTCCCATAGTGTCTACTTTATTACTTCAACCATAGTTTTTTAGTCTCCACTACATTTCCAAAGTTTGAGCCGCTTAGAAGTGGTTCATGCTAATTCCAGCAGTATGAGAATAAATGTTCCTATATTTCCTCTCCCAAATACCTTCTAGTTGGCTGTGTTTATTTAATATTGGTAACCTATCATTGCTTCAAATGCTTCACTATACACATCACTATACACAGAAGAAGTTTGGTTGCTTTCTGTATTTTAGACCAAGGTTTACACATGTCACAATGGAGAGTTAAATGAATTACCTTGTCTCCCTTTCTCTCTTCATCCTTCTTTGAATATTTGCTCCCCCCCTCTCATATTTTTTCGGGAACATTCTAACACTGATTTTCTTTCTAAAAATGTTTATCCTTGAAAAAATTGAGTATTTTAGAATTCAACACTTTTATGATCTTTGTGAAATTTACTTTGCTTTAGAATTTATGTAAAATGGTTCTTAAGTTGTAAATCTCCTTACTAACCTATCAATAATAACATTCCTTTTTGCTTACCACCAACAGTACCCACAAAGACCCACAGCTTTTCCTGCCTACAAAATGCATAGGGATAAAGATGGAGCAGAGATTGAGGGAACAGACAGCCAATTATTGGTCCTACTTGAAACACATCCCATGTAAGATAGTCAATCCCTGACTTTATCAGTGATACATACAAACATGAGCCAAGCAGTACTTTCTCCCAAGAGGCTTGATTCAGAACATATGGAAACAGATGCAGAGACCTGTAGCCAAGCATCAGACAGAGCTCAAGGAGTATTGTAAAAGAGTGAAAGTTAGGATGGGGGAGTCAAGGACATCACAAGAAGACTTGCAGAGTCAACTAGCCTGGGCCCACGAGGGTCCACAGAGACTGAACCACCAACCAAAGGGCATGCTGGGTCTGGGTCTAGGTTCCCTACACATTTGTTGCAGATGAACAGCTGAGTCCAAACGTGTATTCACAAACAATTGGAGCAGAGGTTGCCTGTGACTCAGTTGCCTGCTATTTGATGCCCCTCCCCTAATTGGACTACTCAGCTGTGCCTCAGTGAGAGCGACAAGAACACAGGTCTTTTGTTTTATTTCATTAGTCTTCACGTCTGTTTTATGCTGGAAAACTAATGATGCTAAGACAAGGGAAAAGTAGCTTGTCCTAGACATGAGCATTTCATTGCTTGTCCAATGCAGAGTCATCAGCCTTGAGGACATATATGCATGAAGAATCAGAAGCTTGTATTTCTATTAATTTGTGCAAACAAATTTACAGATATGAATGTATAACAATAATAACCACATAGAAAAAGGAGCTATGAACTCCAGAGAGAGGGAACATGGGAAGAATTTGAGAAAAATAGCTGAGAGAGGCTGAGGGTGGAAAGGGAGAGGACAGTAATGTAATTCTATTTCAATTAAAGACATTTTTTCTTTTTAATTAGATGTTTTCTTTATTTACATGTAAATTTCTCCTTTCCCAGGTTCCCCTCCAAAAAACAAACAAACAAACAAAACAACAAGAACAAACCCCTGTTGCCTCCCCCCTCCCCATGCCTGCCACCCCACCCTCTCCCACTTATTGGCCCTGGCATTCCCCTACACTGGGGCACAAAACCTTCACAAGGCCGAGGTCCTTTTCTCCTATTGATGATCAAATTTGTGATCCTCTACTGTACACATGCTGCCAGAACATTCAGTCCCACCATGTATAGTCCGGTGGTTGAGTTCCTGGGAGCTCTAAGGGTACTAGTTAGTAATTTTTTGAAAGACAAAAATTAGATGGGAAATGCACATAATAAAGTATGTATTTAAGTTACAAAATGAAAAGGAAGGAGGAAGAATATCAGGCTTATTGCCTCTTCTTTCTTTGGCTATACTTTGACAAAAATAACTCAAGGAAATATTTATTTTGGTCAAAATTAAAAGTAGAGTCTACATGATGTGAAAGTCAAGAAAACATGAACACATTGTCATTACTCACATTGCGTAAGTGAACAAGAATAAGAAAAAAAAACTGAATGTATTCTGTTCAACTTACTTTCCCCAGTAATCTAAGATGATCATAGGCAGGTAAGGGTCTCATCAATAATTTACATAGTTGCACTTTCTTACATAAACTAATCTAATTAAGAAAGTAATTCATGGGCTGGAAAGATGGAAAAACACTTAAAAGCACTGACTATTCTTCCAGAGGTTCTGAGTTCAATTCCCAGCAACCACATGGTGGCTCATAACTATCTGTAATGGCATCCAATGCCCTCTTCTGGTGTGTCTCAAGAGAATGAAGGTATATTCTCATACTTAAAATAAATAAAAAAAATCTTAGGAAGAAAGAAAGGAAGGAAGGAAGGAAGGAAGGAAGGAAGGAAGAAAGAAAGAAAGAAAGAAAGAAAGAAAGAAAGGATAGAAGAAAGAAAAGAAAAGAGAAGAGAAGAGAGAGAAGAGAAGAGAAGAGAAGAGAAGAGAAGAGAAGAGAAGAGAAGAGAAGAAAGGAAAAGAAGAAAGGAAAGAAAGAAAATACTTCACAGACAGGATCTAGTTAGTCCAGTGTAGAATGGCCAGAGACTCTCTTTGCATATGACTCTTTTCTGTTTGATTCTCCACTTAATTATTGGCATCATGGTTTTTGTTTTTGTTTGTTTGGCTTTTGTAGTTCATTTAGGTTTGTGTTTTTGTTTGTTTGTTTGGTTGGTTGGTTAGTTTTTGTTTCTCTGCATACTACATTGCCCTCTAACTCAGAGATCTACCTGCCTCTGCATACTCCTGAGTGTTGGAATTAAAGGTATGCACCACCACCATGAGACTTTGCTTCTGTGAAATTTTCTTTCTAATGACTGTGTATAAGGTTATATGCTGAAACATTCCATACCAGTCTGAAGTATCTTCATTTTTTCTTGCATATTTTATTGTGTTTTACTTATCTTTACTGAGATATAAGTTATTGCAACATACATTACATAATAAATTGCTATGACACAAGTTGAAAGCAGACTGGGAAAGAGCCAGGCTCTGCTAAACCAGACTCCAATATTTATTTCAAAGGTACTTGAAGTCTTTTTGGACATGGATGGGCTGCTGCTCTTCCTGTATCTATCATAAGAAAAAAAGGAAAGTAGCAATAGCTAAGGATTTTGAGAACATTGTACCTTGAAAACAGCTAAAATGAAAACAATTTATATTGGGGTTACATTTCTTCATGGAACAAATTCCTGTGGTGGGAATGTGAATATTTATATTTCTATAAATATAAATATTTATATTTATCTGTGACAGAAAGGACACCCTACCATGAATATGTTTAAATGGGAATTCCAGTTTATTGGTGTGGCTTCTGCATCTGTGTTCTGCTAGATGAGCACCAAATAAATTCTTCATTTGGTGGTGTTTTGTTTCTTATTGCTATTTCTCTTCACTAGCTACTCATGATTTATCCTCTTCCTTTTGTTATATATTTAATAAAAACTCATTCATTCAAAACCTGTAGTGTGGCTATTGTTGATTATTCTAGGAATGAGCATAGCATTTATCTGTCATAAAGCTTATTTAAAACACAAAAACAATTATTTTAGTGGACACACTTATTAAACAATTTTAATAACCCTGTCTTCCAAAACTTCTACCAATGAAGAATTTTTACTTCTTTTTAGACAGTTTCTGGCTGAAACCTGATTCAGTGTGAACCACTGATGCTCTATTTGTTTGTAGAGAAATGCCTTTTTGTTTTTAGAGATATTGAACAATATCTGGTTTCCTTCAGTTATAATAATTTTGAGATTCACTCTTCCAGTATCACATATGCATATCACGTTTAGATAAATAAGTTCACTATTTAAATTGTTTGTACCTTTTGAGAGGTATTGGGTAATTTACATTTTATACTTATCATAAATAATATCTGTAGTAAAGTTACTGTACATGAATAGTGGATGGGCATTTGTTTTTTCCCCTCTTATGTAAACAGACTGTAAAAGAGGGACAAGGGTGTGCTGTACATGTATGTTTTACTCCTCAAACAAAACACGGAAATGATTTCTAAAGTGAATTTATCACCAGTGCTTTCCACAGTAATGGTTGTCTCATCCTCCAACCTGTATTTGTCTTTTACATACTCATAATGAGAATAGATAGCTTGTGTTTGAATCTTGTGACAATATAATTCTAGTAATTAGGATTCAATTTTTTATTTTCTTAATGATTAATGATGTTGAACATCTCACCATGTTCTTATTAAAAATGAAATATTTTCTTTCATGAGCTATGTCTTCATTTGTTTCTCTACTTTTAAATTGGATTCTTTAGTTCACAAGTCTCTAAAACAGTGATTCTTTTCCCTTTTTTTCGTCTAATTTCTAATTGTGTGTTTAAAGAACAGTGGTTCCTATTTCTAACATTTGAAATCTACTATTGATTTAGACTTTATCCTTTCAACTAAAAATTTACCTTTATACAGTATTCATGCCTATGTTTGTAGATGTGCTTTATATGCTGAGTAGCTGCCATCATACTTATTTTAACTCTGTAGCTATGATTTACTTTTTTTCAAGTTTTTAACTATTTTCTTAATTCTGAGAGTACTTTAATTATAATATTTCTCCCTTCCCTTCAAATCCTCCTGATTAACCAAGCACCAACCCCTTACACAGCTTCTCTTCCTCTCTTCTTCTCATGCAAAAACAGTAAGGGACAGACTCCACACCACTTTTAGGGGGACCTACCAGAATATCAGGCTGCACATCTGCATCATATGTATGGGAAGGCATAGGTCCAGTCCACAAATTCTTTTTGGTTGGTGACTAAGTCTTTGGGAGCCCTCAAGGGTTCAGGTTAGGCACCTTTATTGGTCTTCTTGTGGAGTTCCTCTTTCCTCTGAGTCCCTGAATTTCTTCCCCTAAATCTTCCAAAAGATTCTCAGAGCTCTGCTTCAGGTTTGCAAAGGATCTCTGCAACAATTTCAGGAAGCTTCTGGGTGGAGCCCCTCAAAAGACAGTTATATGAAGATCCTCTCTTCAAGCATAACAGGGTATCATTTATAGTGTCAGATTAGTTCTTCCAACCCCATATCTGCCATAGGCTTAATATACAAAATATATAAAGGACTCAAGAAGTAAGACACCAACAAATCGAATAATACAGTTAAAAAAGGGGGTACAAGATACAACTCTAGAATCCCATGAGAAAGCTCAAGAGGAAGGAAGACCAAAGAGAGAATGCTTCAGGAATGCTCTTGCCAGGAAAGCAAGAGCCTCCCAGGACACCATGGGGATGGCATTAGCTGAAATACCTCACAAAGGGGAGGGAGAACCTGTCGAGACTATATCCAGAGGTTAGATATAGCCCCCCAATTGAGGGATATGGCTACCCACCCATCTCCAAAATTTTGACCCAGAATTGCTCCTGTTTAAAGGAAATACAGGAGCAAAGAGAAGAGCAGAAATTGAAGGAAAGGCCATCCAGAGACTGCCACAACTGGGTATCCATCCCACATGCAGAAACTAAACCCAGACACTATTGCTGATGCCAAGAAGTACTTTCTTACAGGAGCCTGATACAGCTGTCTCCTAAGCTCTGCCAGAGCCTTACCAATACAGATGCAGATGCTCACAGCCAACCATCAGACTGAGCACAGGGACCACAATGGAGGAGTTAGGGGAATGACTGAAGGAGCTGAAGGGGCCTTATCTGGCCTCAATGGGAGGGAAGACCATTGGTCCTGTGAAGGCTTGTTGCCACAGTGTAGAGGATTACTAGGGTGTTGAGGCAGAAGTGGATGGGTGGGTTGGAGAGCATCCTTATAGAAACAGGGTAAGGGGGGATGGAATAGAGGGTTCACAGAGGGGAAACTGTGAATGGGGATAACATTTGAACTGTAGCTAAATCAAATATTCAATTAGGAATGGGGTATAAAGCTAAGTAGAGAATTCTAAACAGTAGAATCTCTAATGGCCCAGAAGTACTTAAGGTTATGTTTACAAATCAAAATGACTAAGATTCTAACTTAAACCCATCAGAATGGCATAAAAAACAAAAACAAATACAAATAAATAAAAAATCAAGTGATAGCACATGTTGGCAAGGATATGGAGCCAGTGGAACAACCTTTCATTGTTGGAAAAAGTACAAACTTGTACCACTCTGGAAATCGATTTGGCAGTTTCTCAGAAAATTGAGAATAGGTCTACTTGAAGACTCAGCTACACAACTCTAGGGATGTGCTCAAAAGATGCTGCATCAAATCACAAGGCCACTTGCTCACCTATGTCCAGAGCAACTTTACTCATCATATCCAGAAACTAGAAACAAACCAGAAGTACTTCAATAGTAGAGGATTCCAAATTTGATCATCAATGGGAGGAGAGGACCTCGGCCTTGTGAAGGTTTTGTGCCCCAGTGTAGGGGAATGCCGGGGCCAGTAAGTGGGAGAGGGTAAGTGGGGTGGCAGGCATGAAGAGGGGGGAGGCAACAGGGGTTTGTTCTTGTTGTTTTTGTTTGTTTGTTTGTTGGAGGGGAAACTGGGAAAGGAGAAACTTACATGTAAATAAAGAAAATATCTAATAAAAAATGGGTAAATAACATGTGGTTCACAATGGAATACTACTCATCTATTGCCATTATTCAAATGGATGCTACTACAGATATGGAATGCTTGCTACTTTGTCCAGAAATGTGGAATAAAAAGCTAGATGGAACAGAGAAAACCTAACAATTAGCATTTAACATGAATGGCTCTTGTGAGTTCACACAAGCCTATAACATTTTGCAACATTTTATTCATAGAAAATGTTGAGTGTGCCCTGATCAATGTATGTTAATGAACTAATAATTTTCAAACTTCTATTCAAAGGGAAAGAAAATAATGTTTTAGTTTCTATTCTGTTCTCTGGATGAAGATAGCCTTGCTAAAGAAAGCAGCCTGACTTTCTTATGTATATTAAACTTTGTGTTTCAAAATATGCTACTACAATGTTATTGATTTTTTTTCTTTCAGGACTCATGAAATGTATTCTCAGGAAAACTACAAATGACTCTCTGAGGACTTTACATGTGCCTGCCTATTCAGTAGACCTAGTATTACTCAGCTTTAATGAGACTGAGTCAGGTCCATAATACTGTTGGTTTTCATTTAAGTAATTCCAAAGCCCCAGACACTGCCTATCAAAATACAAATTATGAATCCCAGACCACAAAGGCACTGGAGAATCAGTTTATAAAGTGAAAGAAATGAAGGAAGTAGCAAGCAACTTGGGAAATGCCAAGTACGTGATTTGGCCAGTGTTTGCTATGTTATAGAGCAAGACTCTGCAAAGTGCCGTAGGGGGAAAAAACTATAAATTCTGTAAGCCATATGATACTTGCTGTGTAAGCTCAGAAAGAATCATAGAAATGCACTTGCTCATAATGCATGGAGGCATTTCTGAATAAAACATCATTATAAAATGTTACCATTTTTGAAGAGAATTTGAATGTATATCTTAAGCTATTTATGACAAAGTCAGCATTATACACACACACACACACACACACACTCACATATATATACATATACGTGTATGTGTGTGCTTATATGAAGAAATCACCTTTGATTTCATGTTCCACTTTGTTTGAAGAATTTATTTTGTATGTATTCATAAATTTTCACAGAAATAAAACCATAATCCACATGGAATTGTATTAGCAATAATCTAACATTCAAATTGAGTTGAGAACACAACTTAAAATTTATTCACAGTTTGAGCATTCAGTCCATCATGGCAAGAAAGTCTTTGTAGAAGTGTCAGAGAGTTAGTCACTTTGTGTCTGAAGTCGAGAAGCAGACAAAGATGAAATCCAGTCTCACTTTCTGCTCATAGTCAGAGTAGGACAACCCATGGGATAGTTCAGATTGGGCCAGCCAACCACACTTAAACCAATTTAGAAAATTCCTTTCAGATATTCCTAAAAGTTTTTACTCTAGACGCTGTCAGGGTTATTTGTCACAATTATCTTATTCTAATGTAATAAAAATATTTCAGACTGTGTGAACTATAGATATTTAGTTACAAGTTGGATAGCCAATAAGAAGTGATGACGATGCAGTACTTTCTGCTTGAACAGATGCTGTTTGTCATCGATTTCCACCTGGAGAAGGTATACCCTTAGTTCCTGAGGACTTGCTAAGGCTGGGGCTTGCAATGCTGTCACCTAGAGAAGACAACCTTCATTGAATTTTGCTGAATTTGACAGACATTTTGTCTATAACATGGAGCAAATTGAGAAGCCAGCCATCAAGCAGAAATGTATTAATATCATTAGATATCACTTACTTACAAAATGCAGAGAATTAATAAAGTTGAATCTTGAACCATTTTATTTGTATTATGTTCTCTCTCAATATCTTCTCTATGTGTTTTGATTTCTTTAAAATTTCATAGGATTATTATTTTTTACATCTGTGATTTCTTCCGTAGTTATCACATGTTTACATGTGAGAACACCTGTGCTTAAACTTATGCTTCAGTAGTGGAATCATATGCTTGTATGGTTTGTGCTGAAGATGACATTTCAGCTTGGAACATTAAAATATAACTAAAATTATTAAACATACTTTTGCTTATGTCTTAGAGGAAATTAAATACAATGTCATTTAAAATAATATTTTAATATTCTGAGTATATAAATGTAAACTTTATTATTCAAGCACATACTGTATTGCCTTCTAAGAATGGTATGATGTTAGTCAAATAACAACAATGCAGTACAAATGTTTTTATTTGGGGACTTGACTCAGAGACTAAGAGCACTTTCTACTCTTCCAGATGACCTGAGTTTGATATATAGCACCCAAACTGATACCTCACATCTTCTTATAAATTCAGCTCACAGGTGTAGGAAGCTGTTGGTACCTGTGTTTATATGTATATACCCACATACACATACTGATGTAGGAAACTCAAAGCATTATAAAATTATAAAATACTTACTAATACATTTGCTTAGGAGACATTTATTAACACAGTAGGATTTAGCCTACAAAACTAACCCCCCAAAATAATATACAAATTAGGCATATGAGAGAAATGCAAAATGTAGGATTCTAAGATAAATGTCTACTCAGCAGATTACCCAGGCACAAAGTGTCCTGATTCCCATACAAAAGATGATATTGCACAGCAGTTACTGTGTAGAGTGTAACCATGATTATATGCTATTCTGACATTATATCCTTCAGCTCTTTTTAGAAAAAATATAATTCAACTAGGGGAACAAAAGACCCTGGGCAGCAACTACTGAAAAAAGTACAACACCAGTATAGTTAAAATAATTCTGATATGTAATGCCTTTGCTGAGTAAAAATCTCCTATCTTCCTTAATGATCACATTTTCAGTCTCCTGTGTCTGTTTGTAAACCATTCAAAGTTTAGCCTGGGGCAAAGACCAAGAGGAGATTTTTAGAATGAAAACCCATGTGAAAGATTCAAGGCATATGCCTATGGTGTATATAAGCTAAGGAAATCTGTTGGGGTCAACTCTTACATAGATATGTGAACTAAATTTCCCAAAAAGAAGTTGTGTCTGGTTGTGAACAACAACCTTCTGGGTGGAAGTTTTGTATCTATGGAAAGTAGTGGACACACTAAAATTTCATTACTGTGCAACAATTAGAATTTTATAGGTTCCAAGGCTAGTTAATATAAAGTGGGCTAGTTGAAGTCTCCTGGAATAGGCATTTTTGACATACTGTGTTGCTGAATTAACACCTCTTCATAACATATTAAAAACACAAACTCTTAGAATATTAACTTAACAGAATACTAGTCTCCACTAATATAAAAGTAACCTAAGAGAATCAACATATGACATCTTGGCCAATAGGACAGGTCTTTAATCTACTTGTATCCACTGGTCTAGCCACCAGTGCATTTTAATGGTACCTTGATTTATGATTTTCATTGTTCTGTAAAAGTAGTTTTTTTTCTTTTTGTAGTAACTGGGACCAATGGGACCAGGCACACAGGAACTCTGCCATCCCAGTGGTTCTGGTTCCTTCTGGTCTCTCTGGGCTGGTGTTCTGAGCAGAACTTGGGCACAAGCTACACCCAGTTACACAACACCTAGAGGAATCTCCACTCCCAGGTGCTCTGAGACCCCCAGGATCACAGGATAACAGAGACAGCTTGAATCTGAGGAGTTCTGACACAACCAGGATCACAAGAAGGACAGGCTCCAGTCAGATTTAGCAAGGGCAGGTAGCACTAGAAATAACCAGATGGTAGAGGACAATCATAAGAGAATAAACAACACAAACCACTTAGTTGGCATCATCAGAACCCAATTCTCCCCCCATAGTAAGTCCTGGACACACCATTACAGTAGAAAAGCAAGATTCAGATATAAAATCACTTCTCATGGTAATGATACAGGACTTTAAGAAAGACATAAATAGCACCATCAAAGAAATATAGAAGAACACAGATAAACAGCTAGAACCTCTTCAAGAGGAAACACAAAATTCCCTTAAAGAACTACAGGAAAACACAATCAAACAGGTGAAGAAAATGAGCAAAATGATCCAGAATCTAAAAATGGAAATAGAAACAATAAAGAAATGAGAAAGAGAAACAACACTGGAGATACAAAACCTAGGAAAGAAATCAGAAGTCATAGATGCAAGCATCACCAACAGAATACAAGAGATAGAAGAGAGAATCTCACAGGCAGAAGACACCATAGAAAACATTGACACAACAGTCAAAGAAAATGCAAAAAGCAAAAAGTTCCTAACCCAAAACATCTAGCAAATCCATGACACAATGAGAAGACCAAACCTAAGGATAATAGGTATAGAAGAGAGTGAAGACTCCCAAGGTAATGGGCCAGTAAATATCTTCAACAAAATTATAGAAGAAAACTTCCATATCCTAAAGAAAGAGATGCCCATGAACATACAAGAAGCCTACAGAACTCCAAATAGACTGTACCAGAAAAGAAATTTCTCCTGTCACATAATAATAAAAACACCAAATGCACTAAACAAAGAAAGAAATTTAAAAGCAGTAAGGGAAAAAGGTCAAGTAACATATAAAGGCAGGCCTATCAGAATTACACCAGACTTCTCACCAGAGTACGAAAGCTAGAAGATCCTGGGCAGATGTCATACAGACTCTACAAGAATACAAATGCCAGCCCAGGCTACTATACCCAGCAAAACTCTCAATTACTATGGATGGAAAAAAAACAAGATATTCCATGACAGAACAAAATTTGCACAATAGTTTTCCACAAATCCAGCCCTACAAAGGATAATAGATGGAAAACATCAACAAAATGAGGAAAACTACACCCTAGAAGAAGCAAGAAAGTAATCTTTCAACAAATCCACACAAACTAATTCCACCTCTTACAACAAAAACAACAGGAAGTAACAATTACTTTTTCTTAGTATCTTAATATGAAAATTAATATTATCAACATATCCTAATTGATTGAAATCCAAAAATATGAGGAATTAGAAATTTATTGATTGGTAATTGGAGAAATAGGTCCAATATTGTACAATCTATATACACTTTTACCTTGTTTGTTCGTGACAGTGTCTGGCTGTGTACAACATAAGGGTCTTGAAATCTTGTTTCTCCTATCTCAGCCTCTCTATTAGTAGTATTGTTTATTTCATGTTTTTACCCTATACTATGGTTTTCAGAACAGCTTATATGTTTCAGAAATATTCATATACCCAAAAGAAACAGAGAATTAACTAGGCATGTAAAAGAACAACAAAGAGTGAAACTGAATGCTTTGCTTGACGTTTGTAACTCTTGTATCTAGTTTGAAAAAGAGGACTTTATAAGTTACTCTTTCTCTGAGATGAATGCTTTTCCAAATTATCACAGCTAATGAACCAAATTCATACCCACACCTAATGTCTGTGACATCCTCCAAGCAGTACCATTGTTCATTGAAACAGTTGGTGAATGACTTTATGGATAGACCATCTTAATACATACACCATTTCTTAAATGCATGTAACCTGTTCTCTGTGGGCTGAGAATAAAGTCACTCACTCAAGTCATATAGCTTTGACCATAACAGGAAGTCGGTATCCAAAAATCGTGCCTACAATTCATTTTGTGGTGCAGTAGAACTGTCAACTCTCAGCTTAGCTACGATGGAGGTAAAATCCTTGGTGATGTGAGGGTCATTGAAGTACAGCCTTATTACAATGAAATCCAATGTCTAAAAATTGTTCTTATTTTGGGCTTGAACCACAGTAAGAGCTAAGATTTTAAACTCTACTAAATACAAAACAAACAAACAAAAAGACGTTATATATTTATTTTCATTACAAAAATACTAGTAGTGATGTACTATTTTGAAATATACAGTTAATATATTTGGAGTTATTTAAAATTTATATTGAGAAAAACGTATTTTCCCTATTGCTGTAGAGGAGCATCTACATAAGACTGTTAAATTGATTGTTTTATATCAAACAACTTTTATAATACTTATTTTTATTGTTATAATATTTTATAAATTTTAAGGAATATGACAAAAAAGATATTGTAGGTATTGAAGGGGGAGCCTCTGAGAGGAATTGGGGTACAAAAGGGAAACAAGAATGTGATTTAATTCTATTTACTTAAAATATGCTTTTAAATGTTAACAAATTCAGGTAAATGAAATCGTAACTCTTCTCATTTTAATGCAATAAAAGTTAAAAAAAAAAAAAACAAAAACTGTAATAGAGAGCAATGGAGGAAGACACTCCATATCAACCTCTAGTTTCCACATGTATGCACATGCCTGTGTACCTGCACAAATGAAAACACACATCTTTCAAGTATGATCATCCTGGAAGCCATTTAATAATGGCTCAAAATAGATACAACACAAGCTGTATGAGATGTTATTCTGATTTTACTGACTTAAATGTTTTACTTGGAAAACTGTTCCTGAGAAATGGAAAGAGGTCAGCGGGTAGTGTAGAAACACACTGCAGCGTTCTCAAAGAGCTGTGGCTCTCATGCTGAGAGGTGTATTTTCGGTGGCCCTGTCCTTGTTTGTCTGACACACATAGCTCATCTCTACCTAATCAACTTTCAAAATACTTTATGCTTCCAGACCTTTATCTCCAAAATTGTGCATGTGTGCCCCGGGATGGGATGGTAACAAAATATCAATTGTCAAAAATATCAATAAAAATTAAATCATTGACTTAAAAAAAATTAAAAACAAAACAAAACAACAACAACAAAAAAAAATGGGAAATGGCATCTACATTGAAACACAGATTTTGAGGTAAACTAAGTCTGTGTTTTTGATACTTCATCACTCAAAATGGCTCCAGCATGAGCTCTATCTTCTATTACTTAAGATGAGAGCTGTAGGAGCTGTGATTCTTATGTTGATAGATAGTGGCCACAGTTAGCCAGGTGCTTTGTTTAGTAAAGAGCTGTTTCTTCCTCTTTAACGAGAGTATGTAACTGCTATTAATACACCCACACACACAAACACACACACATACACACACACACACACA